>PVIY010055490.1:0-13716 GCA_004026745.1 Myrmecophaga tridactyla | reverse complement strand
CTCTATTATCGTTTTATTTCTTTTTCTGATGTCTTTTTATTTCTTTTTCTAAATCGATGCAAATGTTCTAAGAAATGATGAATATGCAACTATGTGATAATATTAAGAATTACTGATTGTATATGTAGAATGGAATGATATATTAATGTTCTTTTGTTAAGTTTTTTAATTAATAAAAAAGTTTAAAAAAAAAAAAGAGGAAGTAAAGGAAATATGGGAAGTAAAGGAAAACCCTTGGCAAGTATGCCCAGCAGTACAGCAAAAACAAAAAACAGCACAGGAGCAAGCTGCTGGGTTAGACCCTCAGAATTTACAACCTCCTGAACAGACTATCCTATTAGAATGAGAGATTATACTGCTGCTAAATTAGATATTGGGTATCATTATAGGCAGAATGCTATGGAGTCATTGGCTCCATGTTATGCGACACTGGAGCTAAGGGCATAATATTAACCAGGATGGAAATGAGTAAGTTAGTATATATCACAACACACCCATCCCTATGTCATGCCTGTATGCCACCCTAAATCAGGTAGATATGATATCCTCATTAGCCTGGCCAATAGCTGCATGCAAAGCAGCTGGCCCAATGAGGAAGATATCCCACATACCACTTCCCATTGGCAATCTAAGAAAGAATTGTATATGACATTTTAAAAAAGGTAAAACTATAAGGAGAGAAACAGATAAGTAACTGCCAGGGACTAGAGGTGATAAGAGGCACTAACTACAAAGGTTGATGGAATTATTCCATATCTTGATTGTGGTAGTAGCAACAGTTGTATAAGTTTCTAAAATTCACTGAACTGTATTCTTAGAAAAAGGGTGAATCTTCTCCATGTGTAGTATTAATTACATAGCAAGTAACTTCCTTTTAAAAAATAAAAATAAATATATATATATGAGAGCCTCTAAGACAAATATAAATAACTCAGAAAAGAAGGAATTTGGAGGCAGATGGAATTACAAAAAGTATTCTTAGGATGCACAGGTGATTCAATGGTAGAAAGCTCACCTTCCATGCAGGAGACCTGGGTTCAAATCCTGGTTCATGCACCCCCCCAAAAAATAAGTATTTTTAAACTGTTTCCAGCTATCATATTCTTGATAATAACACTGGCATTATTCTTAAACACTGCATGTAAACAGTAAGATATAGCAAAATAGTTATGTTGATGATAGTTGGAACAATTTTCATCATAAGAGAGGAAATCCAATTATAAAATCAAAGTTAAATAAGAGCCTGTATTCCTAAATTTCAATTGGAAATAGTACAAACTCATGTTATATACTTTCTCATTGAACAAATATACATACATTTCCTAGCTCTACCCATTAAAAAGGCCTAGAAACAATGACCAACCCAGGTGCAATGACTGCATCTCTAGTCCTCAGACCTGTGATCTATAAATACCATTTCTATTCAAAGTGTATAATCAGTAGTACATAATATCATCACATGGTTGTACATTCCTCACCACACTCAATTTTAAAACATTTTCATTACTCAAATTAAAAAAAAAAATTCCATTTTCCACTGAAAAGAACCTTGACTCCTTAGAGAAATGGCTGATTCCAGGTATAGACCAAGAAACGTACAAGATAAGCTTAAAACATCTAGTCATACAAGAAAGCAAGAAACTAACAAAAACTAATGGCGCTGTGCCAAGGGAAACTGTAGCCAACCTGAAGAGGCTTCCACTAGCCAAAGACATCACAATTTGGCCATCAAAAGAAAAAATGGTATGGATCAAAACACATTAAATATGTTTAAAAAAACATAGGCTCACGGTGATTTAAAAAATCTCAATGGTCATTTAAGATGATGCTAGTGAGCCAATTCATTTATTTAAAAGCTGACAGGTAAAATAAAAGACTCAAGATTTAACCTGTCTTTCCTGTACAAACTAAATCTCAGGGGACCAAATTATTCATTAAGTCATGAGAAAATGTTATCCTTTATAGAGTATTTCAGCCTAATATATGAAGAAGAAATTACAGAACTAAAATATCACTTTTTTTTCAAACCCCAAGAGACATACAGGCATATCTTGGATATATTGCAGATTCCATTCCAGACCACCACAATAAAGTGAGTCACGAATTTTTTGGTTTCCCAGTGCATATAAAAGTTATCTTTTACTCTATACTGTGTCTATTAAGTGTGCAATAGCATTATGTCTAAAAAATATATATATAAACTTCAATTTAAAAATATATTATTGGGCGGCTGCCGTGGCTCAGCAGGCAGAGCTCCGACCTGCCGTGCTGGAGGTCTGGAGTTCTGGAGTTCGATCCCTGGTGCCTCCTGCCCATATGCAAATTTTAAAAAATAAATAAATAAATAAATAAATAAAAATAAAAATATATTATTGCTAAGAAAAAAGCTGAAAAATGCTTTTGCATTTACAATTTGGCTAACATGGTTTTTGGCCCATCTCAGCTTTCAACATGCCTTCCTCATTAACCTTAATCATTTCTACCTTTTGATTTAAAGTGAGAGATATAGGAAGCTTCTTTTCACTTGAATAGTTAGAGGCCATTGTAAAGTTCTTAACTGGCCTAATTTCAATATTGTTGCATCTCAAAGAATGGGGAGGCCTGAGGAATGGGAGAGAGACTGGGAACAGCTGGTCAGTTCAGCAGTCAGAACACACACATTTTTGATTAAGTTTGCTGTCCTATAAGGGCGTGGCTCAAGGGACCACGAAACAATTACTATGGTAACATCAACAATCACTGATATACCATAACAAAATTTGAAATATTGCGAAAATTACCAAAACGTGACGGAGACATGAAGTGAGCACATGCTCTTGGGAAAATGGCACTGATAGACTTGCTCAACACAGGGTTGCCACAGACCTTTAATTTGTAAAGAAAACTCAACTATCTGCAAAGCGCAATAAAATGTGATATGCCTATAGACCAAATACCCCTAAAGAGTGGAAGAAAGATCAAAGGTGACAGTGGAGTTATACAGAGAAGGCAGGACTTAACAAATGAGCATGATTGCTGGATCATTACACCGGTATTTCTTTGAGTCTCCAGTATCTTAGAGCAGCTAGAAATAAAAACCCAAAATTGTGGAATTGTAACCCATACCAAACTCTGAAATCTCTTCTCCAACTAATTGTTGCAATGTGCTTTGAAATTTATTGCTTTTTTGTATATACGTTATCTTTCACAAAAAGAAAAATATGTATCTCTCCTAGTCTCCGGTGTTTTTTTTTCTTTTTGCAAGCTCTGGGAATCAAACCTGGGTCTGCGGCATGATGGGCAAGAATTCTGCCACTGAGCCACCATTGCACCACCCCCCAGCATTCTGATTTAACAGCTACAAGGAAAAATCTGAACTAGTGGAATGGTAATCCATAACAAACTCTGAAATCTGTTCTCTATTTTTTTTTTTTTTTGCATGGGCAGGCACTGGAAACAAACCCGGGTATCGGGCATGGCGGGCGAGAACTCTGCCTGCTGAGCCACCGTGGCCTGCCCTCTGTCTACTTGTTGAAGTGTCCTTTGAAAATCATTGCTTTTTCTTTCTTTTTTTTGTATATATGTTATATTTAACAATTAAAAAATTGTTTTATCACAAAAAAAGTGATATGCCATCATGGATCTAGGCGATGATCAAAAATGGCTGATAACTTAATAAAAAGAGACAACCAGACATTACGTGCTTCTTCTTCATGGAAGTACATGGCACCATCATGAAGTATTACTGCCTAAAACTGAACCTGAACTTGATCAAGCCTCTACATCCACTACCATTCTAACGGAAACAGAGGGGTCAGAGAATAATGTTAAACATTACCACAAGGATACAATCAATACAATCCAAAATGAGTAACTACAGGAAAGGGAGAGTAAGAAAAGAGAGAGAAAATGTGGATTTAAAGAGACTTACTCTATCAACCAAATGCAATATATGGTCTTTGGATCTTGATTTGAACAAAACAATTTAAAATACACACACATGTGCGCATGCATTTATGAGACAACCGGGGAAACACTGAACAGGTATTTTATGATATTAAATTATTTTACATTCTTCTAAGTGTGATAATGGTATTATAGTTGAGTTTTTTTAAAGCTCAATAGTCTTTCAGAAATACAAATACATTAATAGCTAGTTTTATGATTTCCAAAATTTGCTTCAAAACAATCCAGTGCCAGGCAAGGAAAACAGATAAGGGGAGAGATGAAGCAAAATAAGGCATTACTTGCTAAGTGTTAAAACTAGGGGGCCGGTGCGTGGGAATTCAATCCATCATTTGATCTATTTATGTATGTGTTTGAAATTTACTAAAATATAATTATTTGAAAAATCATTTACTTCTCTGCAAGACCATTTTAATTATTTGACAATAATTGAGGTCTTTCAGAAAAAAAATCAGCAACATTTTAGAACTCTTGCCTCTAATAAACCCACATAAACTTCATCCAACATCACTTGTTAACCACTTCACTGAATTCACCTCAGAACATGTTATAGCTGAGACAAATTCTGTTCCTAGCAAAGGAAAAAACTATACCTGCACAGTTTGTATTTAACTTTTTTATTGTGCAATATGACATATATTCAGAGAAATTCATTGAACAAATGTTTGTCAACTAGGTCAAGAAACAGGACACTGCCGGCATTCCAAAAGCTTCCCCATATGTCCTTTCTGAAAACAACCCCTCTTTCCCTAGGAGAAAACAGCATCCTATATAACAATCTCTTCCCTGCTTCTCTTTATATTTTTATCATCTATGTATGCTTCCCAAACAATATAGCTTAGTTTTGTTTGTTTTCAAATTATTTAAAAGGAAGCATTTTGTACAAATTCTTTTGTATCTTGCTTTTTTCAACCTCCATTATGTTTGTAAGACTTGTCCTTGCTGGTCTGTATTATGAGTAACCTCATTCTCATTGCTGTATAGTATCTCAGTGCACAAATATATCATACAGTATCCATTATACTTTTGACTGTGGTTTGGACTGTTTCCACATTAGGATTCTTTATGAATGTTTGCATAAAAGTGTCCTAGTTTATATGTGTACAAATATCTCTAGGCCATAAACCAGGAGCAGAATTACTGGTCAAAAGGCATGCAGATTATCATTTTTACCAAGGAGTCTCTATACCAATTTGCTCTCCTACTAGTAGCATCTCAGAGTTGCCTCTATTCAATATTTGTTTTTAGCCTGGAACTTGTCCTAACTACAGTGAATACTTACATGTCCCTCATCAGACGAGCATCCTCAGCTCGGACCAGCAAACTTCGGATCAGATTAGAATTATCAGCCATGTCAGCACTGAGCTTCTGATGCACCGAATGATATTCATCCACCTGGAGACAGTGAACATTCAAGGAATTAAAAAGGCCTCACAAACTTCCTGAAAACTAGACAAAATGAGACTTCCAGAAAGAGGCCCTTTTCTTTCTCCTGTATACTCCTGCCATCTTTGCTACCTCCCATTATTTCATCTCCTCCTCCACAAAACAGTCAATGCCGCCTCTGCGACTCAAGATGACACTCCATCTGGATCACTCCCATCTCTTAGTACTGGAAGCCCTAGCAACATACACATTAACATTTTAGGGACTTGGAGTGAGGATTTTGTGATAATTTGGGGCCAATCCCAATGCTCCTTATTTTGCTTTTTATCCTGAACTTTGAAAGCACTAGACCAAAGCAGATACAATAGAAAAGATGAAAATTGGCAAAGGAAAATGTTAACATGACATATCTTTTTAAAGTAGCCCTCTAAAGCAAACAAAGAAAGCAAAACGGTCAAGAGCTAACCACTCATGAACTTTGAAGACATCATGTTGAGTGAAATAAGCCAGATACAAAAGGACCAATACTGTGTGATCTCACTAATATGAAATAGAGTAAGCAAGTTCATAGATCCAGAAACCAGAACACAGGTTACAAGGGCTAGGAGTGGGGATAGGGAACAGGAAATTACTGATTAATTGGTACAGATTTCTGTTTGTGGTATCAGACAAGTTTCGGTAATGATGGTGGTGATGGAAGCACAACACTTTTTTGTAAATGTAACTAACAACACTGAATTATATATTTGAATGTGGTTAAAAGGGGAAATTTTAGGTTTATGTTACTAGAATAAAAATTATAAACAAACATGCGAATGTACAGCACAGAGAACCCTAATGTAAACTACAGACTATGATCAACAGTGTTAAGTGTAATAATATTGTTTTATCAACTGTAACAAAGATACCACACTAAAGCAAAGCAAAGTGTTATTAACAGAAAAAACTTCGGAGGTGGAGCAGGGCAAGTGGTAATACGGGATCTTTTACTGTATTTTCTGCATGATTTTTCTGTAAACCTACAATCTCTCTAATAAAATTTCTTTTAAAAAAGCTTTTATAGAAGAAGTACTTTAGTGAACTTCTAATACTAGTTCAATTTTTTAACTTTACCTTTTATTTTGAAAATATTTCAAACTTACAGGACAGTTGCAAAAAAATCCAAACCCATACAGAGAAATCCAACATATCCCTATCCACCTCCCTAAATACCCATATTACTAGAATTCAATTTCGATTTTTAAATGTGCAAAAAGTATTTGAAACATGACTATCACATAATTTAAGTACAGTCATAGCATCATTAATCTCCTAAGAGAAACATTTAAAACACTATACTACCACGTTCTTCCAAATGCATCCACTATGCTCCCTCACTTTAATTTACGCTCCCTCACCTTAACCAATACTTTTCGTAATTCCTCAAAGTAGGCAGGGAAATCTGCTTCTACTTGAAGGTCTTCGATAGCAAAAAAAGATGCCATGGACTGGATGATATCAGCAGCCAAATCAATATCATCAGTATTTACAGTTATCTATCAGGAAAACAAAAGAAAAGTTTAGCGTCTTCAGATATTAAACTTATCTGAAGCAGTTTCTGAATGTCCCCATATTCAACAAATTTATGGAACATATATTTACATGTGGTGATGAATCAGATAAGGTTAGCTATCAAGGAAATTACAAACCACATTCATTATTTCCAGTCCCTGGCTAAAAGACTAATCCTCAGGCCTTATCAATGAAATGAAAAAAACATTTAAATAATGAAAACATTTTGTTTACCTCTGTATTCCCAACCCTTCCAAAATAAAACAAGGAAGAACTGAGGGAAGGAGGGAGGGAGGAGCAAAAGTGCTTTCTAGATTATACCTTAGTGTCTAAGATAACACTAACAGAAGGTTAAAACAGGTGATTTGTGACCTAAAGACTGGTTCTCAGGCTGTAATAGCATTAAAACAAATTATTTTTGCTGCCTCCTCATCTTGCCTGGCTTAGTAATAAATTCCTCTTTTGAGGGAACACCCCAGTTAGCTCTGCCCTGGGCATAACCACAACCAGCAAGGCCTGTAACTCCAAATGGTTTGGATGATAAAAGCCATCCTCGGCTTCTCTCAAGGGCCTATGCCACTTGGGCTTTTCACAAATTATAGTTTAAAGCTGTCAATCCCCAGCGTCCACAGGAAAGCCCTACACCTCCCCTCTAGGTCACAATAAAGGCAAGAGCCCAGGAACCAAACTCCTCTCCCCTCTGCCCCCTACACCCCACTGACCCTTGAGAGAAGCCAAGGTTAGGTAAGCCCCAGGTTCCTCTACCACCCTCATTCTCCTCTCTGCCCCTCCAAGCCCTCTGATCTAAAAGAGCTGTCCTTTCATGTATCCTCAGCTGGCTGACTATCTGTGTTACATCTAACAACCCAAAGAACTTCCACATAATATTCAAAATACATGCTGCTGAATGGTAAACCTTACATGAGAACCCCACACCTCTGACAATAAATATTACCTCTCCACTAAGTTTTATTTTTATATACAGCTGGCCACCATTCCGTAAAGATGTGAAACACACTTGAAATGGAGCATTCTGAATGTTAGTATCTTCTGGTAACAGAAAATTCTGGTTGAGCCACATAACAACCTTAAAAATGAATACAATTAAATTAAATTCATTTTTAAAATACAGTCATTTATTTGTGAGGAAGACAGTTATCCTTCTTTATGATTTTACTGCTTAAATTAGAAAAAAAAATTATACCTCACCCTTCACCAAAAAAACACAAATCACACTTCCTTTTCCCATCTCATACATGCTCTCAAGTAAGATTCAAAATTATGTCTGGTCCCATATGTAAGAATCTTACAAGATTTTGCAGCATTTTTTACATAGACATATTATACATGCAATGTATTTTAAAATCCAGGTATGATGTTAATTTGTTTTGCACAGTAGCTCCTCTTGGGAAGACAGACAATGCAGTCTGCTTAAAACTACCATTCTGTTCTTCAAAATGTTTAAATGAAGTATTCACAGACATACATCACAGACACAGAAATACATTCATGCAATAAGAGTAAGTTTTAACTTTAATAATAATACTTCACAGTGTTTTGCAACACAGGCTCCACATAAGAACCTCCTGTGAAGTCTCTCGAAATGACCCACTTATACAGTTTCTGGTCCCACTGGTCGAGGAAAGGGCCTGAGAGTCTACATGATTAAAAAGCCTCAGTAGGGATTGTGAAGCCCAGCCAAGGCTAACATCCACTGTTATTAGTCCTTTAAACTTTACAAGGTGCTATCACACCAATCATGTAATTCTCAGAGCCTCCCTGAATCATTACTCAGGGAGCAGTGATTCCTTATACATAAGGAAATCAGGATCAGACTGATGAGGGGAATTTCCCACAATCACTAAGAATTTAATTAAAGTAGCACTTGAACCCAAAGATGTTTCATTCTCCATCTTCGTACAGGTTCCTCGTGAAAAACTAGGTCAGGACAATCACACAAGGCCATAACAAATGAAAGAGACTAATTAAAAATTGGTAAGAATTGACCTGTAACCAAGGATTGCTCAGGTAAATAACATAAGTATTCCTTCAAGTAAGAGAAAATATTTTAGCAAAATTTTTATTACAAGTTAAAGTCAACTCCAACCTATATTTAACTCTTTCATGTCAAATTTACTGCTACCAACATAACGCATTCCTGTAACTTCCCCCTTTCTAGGAATAGTATCTAGCGTATACCAAAGTGCAAAAATATTGAAAAAACAAAGCAAGATACTCACCCTCTGTGCCCTTTCTGCAATGATAAAGTTAACATAACTGAGTGGCTCACTGGCAGAGTCTGGGCTGGTCAGCGCATACATGGAGAATCGGGGGAGCTGTCTCGTCAATTCAAACACATGAAACTGGGTGCTAAGGTCAACCAATGGAACACAAGAGAATTGTTTTGCGTGCAATGTTATTTCAAAGTGCAAGGCCCAGAAAAATTAATTTAAAAAATCAAGACTGGGTCATCAAGTTGATATTTAAGGGTCTCACTACTGTTAACCCCCAAAACTTAAGGACTAAAGTACAATCGTAATAAGGTTGGCACGTAGAGATGAGTCTACATATATACACATATACCAAAACTTAAAAAAAAAAAAAGAATGTGAAAAGCTTTCATCTTCCACAAATCTAGCAGGGTCTTTTTCACTAGCTAATATAAAGTTGCATCCTAATCCTCATAGAGTCTCTGTGACCAAAACTAGAAATTGACAAATCATCGATAAAGCATTATTTTTTAAACTTCTGTGAATATGAGATCATCTGGCTAAAAACAGAAAACAGCCATCTAAAACTTATACATCCCTTACGTTTTGAAAGATTTCAAGCTAAGGAAAGAAAAGGTCATGGAGAACTTTGAGTGAGTGAGCAGCACCATTAAACATCCTCCCTGATGTCCACAGACTGTATGGTATAATGGGTAGTCCATACATCTTGCCCTCTTCTAAACGCTGTCTAGAAAGGAACTGTAACTTGCAAAGGATCACCTGCTTCTGTAACCCACAAAGGTTTTCAAGTGAAGATCCACGGGGACATCTTTGGGAGGTTTAACTGGGATGCGGATGGAGCTGGAGAGATTGTGGGTGTTGGGGTGCACCACATGGCTTTCGCCCATAAAAATTCCCTCTGCAAAAATCAATACTGCTCGGATAATGGTATCTGCAGGGAAGAGGAAAGCCAGCAGTTCAAGGACTACTCCAAAATGGTAGCAACTCGTAGAAATAAATGCCAGCTGTAAATTTCTTACCATTAGAAGTGGAGATGCACAATTCTGCATGAGCAGCTTGAATCTCATTCCCCAGATTGACTGAAAGGGCGGTGTGGAGTTTGGTATTGGCTGGGATAATGCCCCGGTGCCCATCAGCTTCTTTCACTGGAGTACTCAATTCAGCCTACAAAATAGCCAACCCACTTCTAACTCAACCACCAAAACAGAGAACTAATGTCAATTTTAAATGATATGGCTATTCAGCTTCAAAAAACAAACACACCATCATCTTATTATATTAATCTAATTCTTTAAAATTCAGAGAATTCACTATATTTATGCTTCCTGTGGAAAACACCCTTGCCCTGTTCTATGGTTTATGGCCCACTACATCTCATCATTCCTTGAAAATAAATTCACTTGGTCTAGCAAATTCAAATACAGCAATATATGACAGGAACATTTAAAATCCAACACTCCAGCCCATCCTTCAGTCACAGCTTAGTAAGGGCACATGCACATGCATACACACACACACACACACACACACAGTCACAGCCTGTTAAGGGCGCATGCACGTGCATACACATACACACACACACACACACACAGTTTTTGTAGTTGTCTACTTTTTAATTTGTTTTTAAAACGATAGGAGATATGCTATACATATTGTTCTTGCTTACTTTCACTTATATCACAGATATCCATCCATATAAGTCCAACTATATATACTTCATTCTTTTGAGCTGCTTAATATTTCCTAGTACATACTCCCTATTGATGAATATTTAAGTTGCATCCAACTTGTCACTGCTACAAATAGTGCTACAGTAAATGTCTCTGAATACTCACTTAAATATTTCTACCATTTAGAGGCCTAGAAGTAGAATTTCTAGGTCAAAGGATACATGCCCTCTGAATTATGACACTGGCAAAAGCTGAGGCCATCTGCTCTTCTGCAGATGGGTGACAGGAGCCCACACCCCGGCAGAAGCTGACACTCTCATTGTTCTTTCGTATTTCCTAATCCTCCCGGTCATTCTCAATTGTTCAGATTCCATTTCCCCTTTACATTAGGACCTACCTTGGTGTTTTCCTCATAGTTACGGAGTTCCAGCAAGAGATTCTGTTTTTTCTGACTAAGCTCCCGGATGAGGTCCTGCTCCACACTGGTGTCCATGAGGTTCCCCTTCATTTCAGCCGTCCCTGGCAGGTAGCCCCGGACTAATGAAAAGGACAACAAAATACTTCCTAGATTGCAGTACTTCCCAAGTACAGCCAGCTATACTTTTAAGGCTTCAGTGACCTGTTCTTAAAAACCAAAAATCTAAGTTCTCATCTTCCCAACTTTGGTGAATTTATTAGACCTAGAAGGTCTCAGTACAAACACTTAAAAGTGGAATTTCCTAATCAAATTGAAACTTTAACTCTCCAAGGATTTTTCTCTTCCCAATTTACTTTCTCCATCCACTGAGCAGCAGATTAACTGTATGTGGCCATCCATCCGGTAATCTCCTTCCACCACACCAGCGACTGCAGAAGAGAAGTTATCTTTAAAGATGACCTCCCCTGTTCGGTCACTTCGAGCATCCACCTAAAAATAAAATAAGAAATTGAAAATTCGCTATGCTACAGGTTTCTTTTTTTTAAACCACAAAACTTAAAAAGTTAAAATCAGCTTTAAAGGTCATTTCGTCTAGCAGTTTTTTCAAGAGCGCTCCATGGAGCCCTGAAGCTTCTCAGGAGGTACCTATGACCCCCGGGGCCAAGGGGGAATCACATGGGGCCTTAACAATCTACTTTCTTCTTCTTCTCTTTTTAAATAGAAGTTCTGGTTCTGGAGGGGTTGAGCCTGTGCCCCAGAGATGGCAGAGAGCCCAGGTATTACCTGGATGCTTGGAGGGGGTGGAGCCCAGAAAAAGGTTGTCTCCCCAATGTCCTTCAAGGTTGCAATTCTCACCCCGGCATGTGCAGAGAGCCAGGCGTCTACTCAGGCCCTTGGAAAGGGTGGGACTACCGCTTTCTAAAGCCCCAAGGCCAAATGACTCAGACTTTAAAATCTAATGGAGTTTGCCCTGCAGGTTTTCAAAACTGTTTGGGTCCGGTGAACCGTGTTCCTTCTCATTTCTCCCTATGGAAATGGGAATATGTATGCTGACTCTCCCTCATTCGTATGTTGGTAGCAAATAAACTGTTTTGAATTTTACAGGTCCAGAGCCAGAGGAGAATTTTATCTTAGGACAGACCATGCCTGCAGCTGACTTTGCTGAGACTTCGTACTGTTTCTGACTTTGCACTGTATTTGTATTGTTACTGAAATGGTTTAAGACTTTGTGATATTGTGATGGAATGATGTATTTTGCATTTAGAAAAAAACATGTCATTTGGGGGTCCAAAGGGTGGAATGTGCTGGTTTGAAATTGTTGTGTACCCCATGTTCTTTAATCCTTATTCAATATTGCTTGGTGGGATCTTTTTTATTGTTTCCATAGAGATGTGACCCACCCAATTGTGGGTGCTAACTTTTGATTAGATTATTTCCATGGAGACATAGCTCCACCTATTCAAGGTGGGGTTGCTTACTGTAGCCATTCAAGAGGGAACCATTTTGGAAAAAGCTGCAGAGCCAACAGAGCCCACACAGCCAAGGACCTAAGGAGATACAGAAGGAAAATGTCCCCCGGGGAAGCCTTATGAAATGAGGAGAGAAAGCTAGTAGATGATATCCTATGCCCTCTCAGTTAAGAGAGAAACCCCAAACTTCATTGGCCCTTTCTTTGGAGTTAAGGAATCTTTCTCTAGATGCCTTAATTTGGACATTTTCATGGTCTTAGAACTGTAAACTTACAACTTAACAAATTCCCTTTTTAAAAGCCATTCTGTTTCTGGTTTGTTGCATTCCAGCAGCTTACAAACTAAAACAGATATCAATTAAATGATCACTTTCTTCCATGGAAGAACACAGAGATTATCAATAAAAGGTTAACTACAGTTCCGGGTCAAGATGGCGGCTTAACAACGTGTGCTTTTTAGTTCGTCCTCCAGAACAACTACTAAATAACCAGAAACAGTACAGAACAGCTCCTGGGGCCACGTCAGTGACCAGACACACAGCGTACCCCAGTCTGGACCAGCCGGACCGGCTGCGAGCACCCCCCAGAACCGTGAGTTCCCAAAGCTGCGGTGGCCAGCACCCCTCCCCCACAGGCCACTTCCCAGAGGGAAAGGAAAGGACTTTACCAGCAGCAGGGACTGGGCACAATCAAACGCCAGTTGTGGAACTAATTAACAAATTCTGACTACTAAAATTAGGCCCCCAGCTTAGGTGAACCTGATCAAAGCGGAGGTTGCTCATTTTTAACCCCGGCGCCAAGGGGGACAGGACTGACAGAAAAAGGGAAAAAAAAAAAGAAGGAAACAAAGGTTTTTGTGGCTGTGTATCTACAAAGGCTTGACTGCCTCGGGATACAGTGGCAGGACTTTTCAGCCTGCAACTGCCCCAGGCATAGGTAGAAGTGAGCTCTTTTGGCGGCTTGTCTGGAGCCTGTGCCTTCCCCAGGGCAGGGGTGAAGCCCAACTCAGGTGGAATCCCTCCCTCAAGGAATTCAGACACCAGGGCT
>PVIY010055489.1:0-13395 GCA_004026745.1 Myrmecophaga tridactyla | reverse complement strand
TGTAAACTAGCAACTCATTAAATTCCCCTTGTTAAAAGCCATTCCACTTTTGGTATATTGCATTCTGGCAGCCAGCAAACTAGAACAGACCTGAGTTCTCCCATTCCCTAGCTATGTGACCTTAGACAAGTTATACAATCTTTTTGAGTCTTAGTTTTCTCATGAATGAAACAGGTACAATTTTAATCTATTTCACAGGAAATATGAGGATGTCTTTGGGTTCTGCCAGAAGAATACTCTGAGGCAAGAATGTAAATGTAAGTCATTTATTTAGGAAGGGGTGGGAACACAGGGAGATGATATGTGGGAAGGGAAACTCTTTTCTTTTTTTTTTGGTTATATTTTTTCAAACAATTTTTTATTGTGAAATATAACATATATACAAAAAAGCAATACATTTCAAAGTACATTGTAACAAGTAGTCATAGAATAGATTTCAGAGTTCGGTATGGGTTACAGTTCCACAATTTTAGGTTTGTGCTTCTAGTTGCTCCAAGACACTGGAGACTAAAAGAAATATCAATATAATAATTCAGCACTCATACTCACTTGTTAGACCCTACCTTCTCTGTATAACTCCGCCATCACCTTTGATCTTTCTCCCACTCTTCAGGGGTATTTGGGCTATACCCATTCTAACTTTTTCACATTGGAAGGGGCTGACAATAATATGGGATGGGGGATGGAATTATCTGATGTTCTGGAGAGACTGAGCCCTCTAGGTTTCAAGACTTATCTGGACAAGGGACCCATCTCGAGGTTGTAGGATTCTGGAAAGTTACCCTAGTGCATGGAACCTTTGTAGAATCTTATACATTGCCCCAGGTGTTCTTTAGGATTGGTTTTGGTTGGGGTCTGGCAAGTTATGATAGGTGACAATGTCTAACTGAAACTTATATAAGAGTGACCTCCAGAGCACACCTCTCCATTCTATTTGAACTTTCTCAGTCACTGATACCTTATTTGTTCCAGTTCTTTTCCCCCTTTTGGTCAGGATGGCATTGTTGATCCGGTGGTGTCAGGGCCAGGCTCATCCCTGGGAGTCATCTCTCATGCGACCAGGGAGACTTTCATGTATGGATATCATGTCCCATACAAGGGGGAGGGCAATGTTTTTGGCTTATTTAGCATCACACAATGTCCCCCAGGTTCATTCACCTCGTTGCATGCCTCACAACATCGTTCCTTTCTGTAGCTGCACAATATTCCATCTTATGTGTATACCACAGTTTGCCATTCTACTTCACAATGTATCCTTCAGCCACCTCCATCCATTGGGCATCATGTACAATGTCAAAAGTAAACAATCAACCTCTCACATTACCCTCACTTAGCTGTACAATCATCATCAACACTCTCAGTTTTAGTCAATTTTCATTGCTGGGAAGGGAAGCTGAGCCATCAAGGGTTTGTTGTCAAGCCATGTACCACTTGTGGGCAACCATAGCTCAGTCCTACCAGAGAAACACTTGGAAAGATGGAAAGCCCACGCCGCAAGAATGTTCATCCCAGAGGCACGAAGGGGCTGTGTTATTTAAACACCAACTCCTCTCAGTCATTAGTTGAAGCCTGCTACTTCAAAGGTTTTAATTTCCTGAAAGTTGTTCATTTCCTAGCTCATCTGGACTTCTCCAGGTCTGGAAGAAGTTCTCAGGTCCAGAGAGGCAGATATTGGCAGTGTGAAGTCCTCTGGAGTACACAGAAACAATAGGTACAGAGGGCTCTGATAGCATATGTTACAGAAGAGTGAATAAGATATGTGTAAAAAACTGTGATACAGCAGGCATCCAATAAATGCTACCTCTTCTCTTTCTTAGTCACCCTGCCTCATAGTATTCTCTGCCTTCTCTGTCCCTATTGAATATCCGGGTCATTTCGTACTTGATATGTACAATTTTACATACTGATAACTTGTTCCTCACATAAATAATAAACATGTTGAAAGTTGGCTCCTCCCATTTCTTACATTTTGTTGCATCTTTCACAGCACCCAGCTTAGCAAGAAATAAATGGTAGATTCTCAGTCGTGAGTATTGCAGATAATGAGGGCAAAATAACTTGACTTCTAATGGGAAGTGGTTGTGTACAGATCTTGTGAGGTGACATATGTGAAAGTACTTGATATGTATCCAGTACTGAACCAATGGGAGGGGCAATTAATTATCCTGTTGATGGTTCTTTCTTTTATTTGTGGTAGCTCAGATCTGGAAGATAAAGACAATAAACAATGCCAGAGGGGGTTCAGTGACTCTCAGAGGGAAAAAGAAAGAATAGATCCTGGGAAAGTAGATTTCCAATCTCCCTTTTCCCTTTCCCAGTTATTTGGAAACAGACCTATTTTTCATTATCCTCTGCTTGGTTTGTGTGTAGGTTCTGGGGGTGATAAACAATAGCTAACATTAGTTACTGCAGGCCCTCTCTAATGCTTTACACATATTAATTCTCATAATCACTCTATAAGGTGGACCCTATTATGACTTCCGTTTTACAAATGAGAAAACTGAGGTGTAGAGAGATCATTAGGAACTTGCCCCAGTCACAGAACTATTAAATAACAGACTCGGAACTTGATCCACGCTGTCTGCTCCAGTGACCACAATTAAGAGTGCATGTAACACTTCCTTTATTTCTCTAGATGAAATTTAGAGCATGCTTTGTGTAGCAAATTACTTTTTCCCTTCTAGCATCAGTGCTGAATAAAGCCAATTCTTGAATATGCTCATTTGGAAAATGGGAATGATAAATCTAATGTTACTGGCTGTCTACATACTCTCTCCTGTCTTGCTTTATGTCCACTGTGGTCAGAAGTTCACCAAACTGCACAGCTGGGTGGGGAGTGAATTCCCGGTGTCGTGTCTGCTCTGAAAAGCCTGAATTCTTGGGGAGACAGAGGACGTAGGTGAGTCAGAGTCTGAAGGGGGAGTCAGGATTCCTGTGCAGCTGGAGGATCCTTGAAGGGAAGTGGTGATCTCAACTCACACAGAGATGACCAATTGTCTGAATTTGCCTGGGATGCAGGGGTTTCCTGGGATGGATGGCTTTTGGCATTGAAACCAGACCGTCCTGGGCAAATCGGGGTGGCTGGTCACCCTGACTCATACCCCAATGTATTAAATAAGAGTATTGTTTTCAGCTGGGAAACAAGAAGGAAATGCTGTATAGATTTTCAAGTTATGGAGAATAAAGCTTCTAGAAGTATCTCAAAAGCCAAGTTTCTGTGACTTAATCTTAATAAGAAAATAGTGTTGGAAGGCAATTTTAGTCAAGACCTGGAGTCCCGTGGGCCACGGTGGCTCAGCAGGCAAGAATGCTTGCCTGCCATGCCTGAGGACCCGGGTTCGATTCCCGGTGCCTGCCCATGTAAAAAAAAAAGAGAGAGACCTGGAGTCCCATTCATGAATTATATGCCTGTGTGGCTTTGGGAATTATTCTAACCTCTCTGAGCCTTAGTTTCCTTACCTGTGAAATGCAGTTGGTAGCTGTCCTGTCTCATTGACCAGGGCTGGGGCTGCCAATGAGTTTCGGAATGGAATTGGGCAGCTTATTCATTTTCAGAGCCTCCCCACATTCTTACAGAATGACGAAAAGCTGCAGCAATCATCATGGAATATGGCAAAGTTCAAGCCATTACGACAAATTAGTGGGAGGTCAGCCCAATGGGGAAGTAGGACATCTCCAGACACAACTATGGTACTGTGTAGAAGGGGTCATAGGGTCCTGCTAACCGATAGACCAAGTCAGCTGCCACCTGATAATGCATCCGTCCTTCCAAATTCTCCACGATTGGTGACGTGTCTCCAGAACCTCAGGACCAACCATACACTGATTAAAATGAAACATCTAAGTCATTAGGAGAACTTTATTATTGTCAAGAATGGGTGATTCCTGCCCCCCTCTAACATCAGTTCCTGTGACCTAGATCAGCTGCCTGGAAACCTGGGCTGTGATGTTACCTGCAGCCCCTCCACTCCTTCAGGCACAGTTTCCCTATTTCTTACTTCAGTGCGCACCGATTCTGCCTCCATGTGCCAACCTCACTGCGGTCTGGACTCAAGTCTAGAAGGCCTGTTTACGGGGCTGGACCCAGCCTCTCACATCTGCCTTTCCCAGAATCAGAGCTGAGGGCGTGGGATCTCGGAGACTGGGGTCACATGGCCCGAGCCCCAGCAGATTTCTGTGTACCGAGCTTCTTGTTTTGGGGAGCCCAGGAATTTGCTGTGAAAATATAAACAGATGGGAGGGTTGTGTGACTGGGGTTTCTAGATTAGTGGCTCTTAAACTTTAGTGTGCAGAAGAATCACCTAAAGAGCCTGTAAAGCGCAGTTTCCTGGGCCCTGTCTTCCAGTGTTTCTCTTTCAATTGCAAGAATCTGAGTTTTTTTTTCCACAAGTTCCTGAGTTGCTTCTGGTGCGCATGTTCTGTGAGTCATACTTTATAGAACTGCTTGAGAATTGGGTTGCTTTGGTTAAAGAGATATTCAGGCTAAGTTAGAAATATGTATCAAGACTTTTTAGAGTGTGAGAATATGATAGGTTAAAAATAATTTAATTTCGTCTTTGGTGTTTGTGTCGGGATATCGTTCTTGGCTGAGGTACTCTTGTTTAAGACCGAAATAAGTTTTTCATTTTATGATGCTTTGGCTGTTGATAAAATGGAAAATTGACCCAAGATCTCTGCAAATATTACTCCTTCTGTCCTTCTGATATTCAGGGAAGTGAGGCAGGGAGTATTATGCCCATTTCGTAGATGGGAAAACTTGGCCAAATTCCTTGGCTTAGCTTAAAATAAACCGCCTGTGCATCATTTTCCTATTTACAAAGCATTTGCACCTATATTCCCTCACTAGACCTCTGAGGATGCTGTACTGCAGGTAATATCATTGCCTCTGATTGTAGATGAGGAAGGTGAGGCCGGGAAAAGTTCTGTGACCTGCCCAAAATCGCGGAGGGATTATCTATACTGAACCGGCTACTCTGGCTCCTGATATCGCCAAGTTTTCAAGACGTCCAGCTTGAAAAGAGAAGAGAGCAGCATAACTGAGGCCAGAATCGAGAGGCCCAGGTTGTTGGGGAAACAAATGGTTTTTCCAGGCCCGTTGACATCTCTTCCTAAGAAGTGGCGGTTTGCTAGATCTGCCCATCACCTCAGTTCCTCTTTCTCCTTCTCCACTATAGCAGGGAAATAGTCAAAGGGACCGGTTCCTGATGGTTCCAAACAGGTGACAGGCAGCGTAAGAGAAGTGGAGTTAAAAACTGGAAGACAAAAGGGGCAAATAAACGCGTTGTTCCTTCAGGCAGGATCTCCTGGCTGCTTGCCTGGGCCCTGAGGCAGCTTTCTCAGTGTCTGAGGCCAGATTGGGATTTGGGGGGCCATTGCTGCCCCTTCTTCCCGCCCTCACGGTGGGAAGAGGAAGAACGATCAGTTTCCTGTTGGGTAACCAGTTTCACAGGAAGCCTTTTTCAGGCGTTACAAGGGCAGTGGAGGGCTCTGGAATCTGTCTGAGGAGAATATGCTTCTCTCCTGTGAATAGCCTAGAGAGGCTGTGGGTTTTCCCCAGCACACTCTCAGCCTCACTGTCCTGTGAGCTGTCTTCTCTCAACCAGCTGAGCTGAGGGTGGAGGGGACATAACCTCAACAGGCCGGTTTAGAACCCAGCGACTCCACGGCATCCTTTTCGGTAAACAAGGCTCTGTCAAGCTGGGCATCTGTGATACAGCTGATTTCCCAGATCTTCCAGGAAAAAAATGGCGGATGAGGAAATGTCTGGAAAAGCATTAAGCAAATAAAGCTCAACTACTCCTTATGTGCTGGAGTTTGGTGGGCCTGGACCCTGTAACTGTCTCCTCCTACTTGGGAGGTGGGGGCGAGGAGGTGTGACTCGTGCTTCACACTTTTCAGGCCTGGGAGGGCTCGTCAACTGGAGCCCTGGATTTGCGGATCTCTTCTGGCTTTTCCCCTCATGGTGTCCACAACCTGCCATCTTTTCTCTCATGAGACTCGGGATGAAGGAGTACTTAAGCCAGAGGGATTTGAATCTCCGACTCTCCTGGCTACTAACTGCATGACCTTAGGGAAGTAACTGACACGTCCTGCACCCCAGTTGCCTCCCCTATAATTGTCATTTTTAATTTACTGAACCCCATCTCCATGCCACATGCTGTGTTGGGAGCTGGAGCTCCTATTCCCTCCTCACAGGGTTGTTGTCAGGGTTAAGTGAGACAAGTCAGGAAAGCCATCACACAATAATTGTTAGTGAATACAGTTGTTCTGACTGTGATTGTTTCTAAGTTTGTCTTTGGGGAAGAGTAGAATCGGAAAGGCCATTTGAAGCCTCTTAGGCCTCCTAAAGAACACGTAAGGTATTATATAAGATTCTACAAAGGTTCCATGCACTAGGGTAACTTTCTAGAAACCTACAACCTCCAGGTGGGACCCTGGACCAACTAAGTCCTGAAATGCAGTGGGGGGACAGCCTCTCCAGAACATCAACTAGTTCCGTCCCCTTATCCCATATTATTGAGAGCTCCTTCCAACATGAAAAAGTTAGAATGGGCATAGCCCAAATACCCCTAAAGAGTGGGAGAAAGATCAAAGGTGATGGTGGAGCTACACAGAGAAGGTAGGGTTTAACAAATGAGTGTGATTGCTGAATCATATTGATATGTCTTTTAGTCTTCAGTATCTTGGAGCAGCTAGAAGTAAAAACCTAAAATGGTGGAATTATAACCAAACTCTGAAATCTGCTCTACAACTAATTATTGCAATGTGCCTTGAAACTTATTGCTTTTCTGTATATGTATTATTTTTCAGAAAAAAAGAAAAAAAAAGTCGATTGTGAAAAATCCTTCTAGCCTCTATATTCTAGAGCAGCTATTAAGGAAAAATCTGAGAAGATGGTATGGTAGCCCATGACAAACTCTGGGATCTGTCTTGTAACTACTTGTTGAAAAGGGCTTTGAAAAATTTTACTTTTTTCTTTCTTTGCTTCATATATGTTATATTATACAATTTAAAAAGTTAAAAAAAATTGTTCTGCCCAATGTATAAATGAGGAAATTGTGTTTCAGAGAGGTCTAGGGATTTGACCAAGTTCACAAAGGTGACTGCTGGAAATGTGCTCACTGCACTTGAGCTCCCAAGTCCAGAGCACTTTCTGTGACATTAAGTTGCTACCTCTCCCCTTTTCCCCCTCCCAAGGCTGGTGAAGCCAGTCTTTGGAGTCAAAAGGGCTTCAGGCTGGTCTCTCAGTCACAGTTGATGTCCCATTTAGCACTTGGGACTCTGCAGTTGTATCCTCAGAGGTCTCCAGCTTCTACCTGATGGCCTACAATCCATTTTCTGCAACCACATCTACACAGAATAACCTTTTGCTGTGGACTGAATTGTGCCCCCCTAAAAAGATATATTGAAATCCTAATTCCCAGTATCCACAAATGTGACCATATTTGGAAATAGGGTCTTTGCAGATGGAATCAAGTTAAAATGAGGTCATACTCCAGAGAAGTCCTAAAACCCAGAGAGGCCAGCCTTTCCAGAGCATCAACTAGTTCCATCCCTCTATACCATATTATCAATAGTTCCATCCAACATGAAAAAGTTAGAATGGGCAGAGCCCAAATACCCCTAAACAGTGGGAGAAAGATCAAAGGTGATGGTGGAGTTATACAGAAAAGGTAGGATTTAATAAATGAATATGATTGCTGAACCATTATATTGATATTTCTTTTAGTCTCCAGTATCTTAGAGCAGCTAGAAGTAAAAACCTAAAATTGGGGAATTGTAACCCATACCACACTCTAAAATCTGCTCCACAACTAATTGTTGTGGTGTGCTTTGAAATTTATTGTTTTTTTGTATATATGTTATTTTTCACAAAAAGGAAAAAAAAGTTGATTGCGATGCGATGATAAAAAAATATTCCTTCTAGCCTCCAATGTTCTGGAGCAGCTAGAAGGAAAAATCTGAGAGGATGGTATGGTAGCCCATAAACAACTCTGGGATCTGTCCTGTAACTACTTGTTGAAGAGGGCTTTGAAAATTATTGCTTTTTTCTTTCTTTGCTTTGTATATATATTATATTATACAATAAAAAAAGTTAAAAAAAAAAAAAAAGAGTTCATACTGGATTAGGGTGGGCCCTAAGTCCAATGACTGGTGTCCTTCTAAGGATAGGGAGCCTTGGAGACACAGAAGGACACAGGGGAGGAGGCCAGGTGAATATGGAGGCAGAGATTAGTGTCATGCTGCCACAAGCCAAGGGACACTTGGGGTCACCAAAGCTGGGAGAGGTGGGGAAGGAGTCTCTCCTCCCGTCTTGTTAGGGGGCAGGGCCCTGCTGACACCTTGATATTTTACTTCTAACCTCCAGAACTGCGAGACAATAAATTTCTTTTTTTTTTTTTTTTTTTTTTTTGCATGGACAGGCACCAGGAATCGAACCCAGGTCTCCAGCATGGCAGGGGGAACTCTGCCTGCTGAGCCACCACAGCCCACCCAATTTCTATTGTTTTAAGCTACCCACTTTGTGGTACTTCACGACAGCAGTGCTAGGAGAGTAATGTACCTTTCTAAAACCTAGATATGACCATGCCGTGCTCTTCCTTAAATACCTTCACTAGCTCCCCTGCCTCTTACAGGATCAAACTCAAATTCCTTCACCTGCCCTTCAAGATCACCCCCTGCCCTTCTCAGTCTTCCCCACCGTCCTTCTCAATGGCTCCTCAGGTACTTCCTGCATGTGAGACCCTGTATTCCTTGCAGTTCCCCAAACTCACCAAGCTGTCCCCTTCATAGTTTTGTCCCTATTCAGGCTCTGGAACCAGAATGCCTGGGTATAAAACTCAGACCCGCTACTTGAATAGCTGTGAGATTGGTAGCAAGCTACTCAATTTCCCTGCACCTCAACTTCCTTATCTGTAAAATGGTTATAATAATAGGACCCCTTTTGTGGGGTGTTGTGCAGACTAATTGACAATACATATAATGCTTAGCCCTAGGCCTGGTGTATTGTAGGTGTTTAATAAGTATCACTGGGAGACTGTTCCCTCTGCAGAAGATTCTCCTTAACCAGCAGATATATGCTCTGCATGTTCTTTCGGACTCCTTTCTCTTTTTCCCTCTTCAGGGTAGCCTGCCCTAACTGCTGGAAGCAAGTATCTCCCACCCCGTTCCTGCCTTCAGACCCCAGACACAGCTTTCTGCTCCTCATGCTATCATTCCTGCCTGAGGCTCAGCCTCCTCACCAGAGTTGGAGCTCCTTGAGGGCAGAGGTGGGGTCGTTTCCGAGGGGACCACACCTAGCTCAGCCCTAGACGCGTAGTAGGTCCTGACACTGTAGAGAGAGAGTGAACGAGGCACAGTCGCTGACGCCTGGAGTGAGGGCCGCACAACCTCTCCCCACCTTGGGCTCCTCACCCTTGACAGTGGACAACCAGGCCAGATAGGGTGACCCAAAGGTCACGCATGGGGTCACGCAAGGCGCAGTGCTGGGCCGACTATAAGATTTGGAACCGAAACGTTTAAGAAATGTTTTATCACAAAATATTACAGAAGCTTAACACCATGGCCCCTCACTTGCATGGTAAGGGCCTTCGGTGGCCCTGTTCCTTGTGTGTTGGTTGTTTTGTGTTCTTTCTCTTAAAGAGGGCCGGCCAGATTGTGTAAACTTCAGCCCCCCCAAATCCCGATGGGTTCCTGGAGTTAATCCACCTTCTGGGTGAGCCTCTTGGCTCCATTTCCCAGGCCTTTGTTCTCTCTCAGCTGTGGGGCCAGGAGATGGCCCTGCCACACTCTGCCCTCTCCTGGCTTCACCCCACTCACGGGATGCAGGAAGAACAGCCGAGGGCGTTGCCGGGCGTTGCCAAAATTCACACAGAACACTTCGCATCACCCACACCCATTGTTCCTCCCACGAGGTTTTCTTGGTTCCTCAAAACGTCTCTCTTGGTTTTGGCTCTGAGCCTCAGCCCCCTCCTCCCTCCCCCCTCCCCGCGGCCCTCCCCTGCATTTGTTCCCTCCTGCTGGACTTCGGGCCTTGGCTCACCTCCCTCCCAGGACAGGCCGCCACCTCCCTGCCCCCACCTGCTCGGCAGGCCTGCAGGTCAGAAAGGCCAGGTCGGGCCCTTGGCCAGCTCCCAGACCACAGGAGAGGGGGCGAAGAGGAGACACGGGGGTGGGAGGTGGTGGGAGACACACTCAGACCTTTCTTTCGGGAGGAAATGTTTTCATACATACACCCTCTGTGGGCAGCCTTCACACACTCTACAGGTAGCAATTTCCAGGCCTGGTTGCACTCTGGAAATACTTGGAAAGCTATACAATATACCGATGCCTGCCCCCTCCCCCAAAGATTCCAATTTCATTGGTCTGGGGTGCAGCCCTGGTATGCTCCTGGGGTGATTCTAATGTGCAGCCAAGATGGAGAAACACTGCTTTAGGAACACATTTTATAAGCGTGAAGGCTGGGGAAAGGTGAGGTTTGGAGGTGTTCTAGTTTGCTAGCTGCCAGAATTCAATTTCCAGAAACAGAATGGCTTTTAAAAAGGGGAATTTAATAAGTTGCTAGTTTACAGTTCTAAGGCAGAGAAAGTGTCCAATCAAAGGCATCCAGGGAAAGATATCTTGGTTCAAGAAGGCCGATGAAGTTCAGGGTTTCTCTCTCAAGTGAGAAGGCACATGGCGAACACAGTCAGGACTTCTCTCTTGGCTGGAAGGGCACATGGCGAACATGGCATCATCTGCTAGCTTTCTCTCCTGGCTTCCGGTTTCATGAAGCTCCCCAGGAGGCGTTTTCCTTCTTCATCTCCAAAGGTCGCTGGCTCGCTGGCTCGTGGACTCTCTGCTTCATGGTGCTGCAGCATTCTCTGCTCTCTCCGAATCTCTTTGAATCCAAAATGTTTCCTCTTTTATAAGACTCCAGAAATGTATCAAAACCCACCCAAATGGGTGGAGACATATCACCACCTAATCCATTTTAACAACCACTCTTGATTAAATCACATCTCTAGGGAGATGATTTGATTACGGTTTCAAACATAGAGTATTGAATAGGGATTATTCTGCCTTTACAAAATGGGATTTAGTTTAAAACATGGCTTTTCTAAGGGACATACATCCCTTCAAACCAGCACAGGGGGGTGGGGGGAAGGCATTTTAGAGAGCATAGTAGAACCCTGCTTAATTCCTTTGCCTCTTGGATTTGACTTGAAGAGATACACCTTCCCCTATTGACTGAAGGGGAAACAGGCCCAAAGTTCTGCGAGGCGAGAGAGGATGATGCTGGCTCAGCACCCTACCCCCAGCCCTCCCAGGAGGGTAGGAATTTTAGGGCAGAAACAGTGACTTATAGGAGAACAGGGCAGTCTAATTCATTTTAGCACACCCTGGGTCTGGGTCAAAGGTCAAAGACTCTTGGCAGGAGCCTGAGGCAAGGATTCAGTATTTACCTCCCAGCCAGCCCCTCAAGCTGCCCACCTGCTCCTCTTCCTGTCCCTCAGCTCTGGGTTTCACACCATGGCCCCCGAGACGGTCCAACTTCCTCAACTCCCTGGCCCAGACTCTCTGCCTCCACCGCCCTTCAAATCCAGTTGGGCTCCAGGGTTTGTGCACGCATCTTCTGGTCACCGTCTGCCCAGCCCCACTGCCCAGGCCTCCTGCAGGGCCTCGTTTGCTTCTTCTAGCCTGAAGTCCTTGTGTTTATTTCCAGGATGCTCCTCATTTCTTCCCTCTGCAGCAAAGGAATGCTCCTGTCTTACTAAAGCACTTCTCTCTCTCTCTTGTACTCACAGATTCCCCCAAACTTTCCGATTCCCCTTCACCTAGTGAGGTGTGTCCTGGGGACCAGCTGCATTGGCATCACCTGGGAACTTGTTGGAAATGCAGATTCTCAGGCCCCGCCTCAGACCCACTGAATCAGATCCTCTGGGGATGGGGTCCAGCCATCTGTTTTGACAAGCCTTCCAGGTAATTCCCATGTGTGTAAAAGCTGGAGAGCCACTGGCCTGGAGAACTCAGTCATTCTCCTGTGGGTAGCGTTCAAGGCCTCCTCTACTTTAGTCCATAGTTACCTGTTTCATCCAATTCCCAGCTGTTACATCTTCCCTGTCCCTTCCTGTGGGGCTCTGCTCACACCGGTGTCACTCATGGGAAGTCTTTTGACTACTTCCTCCTAGCTAAATCCCACGTTTCCTTTGAGATCCAGCTCCAACAACATTTATTTTGACAGATTCCAAGATTCTTCCTGCAGGAACGTCTTTTCCCTCCTCTGAACTCCTTTGCATTCTTTTCTTTTCCCCCGCGTCCCTCCTCTCTCTGAAGAGCAGGCTTTGGATTGTAGCTATACATTAATTAGAACTGCTTGGGGAACTTTAAAAAAGACTTATGCCCAGGCCACACTCCAGAGCAATTAAATAAAAATGTGCAGGATGAGGTCTGCCTGGTATTATAGACCTTAAAAGTTCCCCCAAATAATTCTGTCATGCACCCAAGAGTAAGACACTGTCTCCTAAATCAACCAGAGGGGAAACATTTGACGGCTCTTTGACTTCAGGCAAGTCATTTGTGTTTCCTCTGTTCGCAAACTGCAAAATGGGGCCATGGTTTGAGATCAGTGGCTCTCAAGGTTAGCCGATACCTGTACCCTACCTCCAAAGATTCCAATTCAATCAGTCTGGGTAGCAGCCTGGGTGTCAGGGATTTTCAAAGCTCTCCAGGAGATTCTAACTGTCAGCCAGGGTTGAGAATCACTATCTTAGATGTAATCCAAGCTCTCCTCCAATAGGTTTACTTTCTGAAGCAAGGATGACTGTCTCTTCAAATGCTTGGACTCCACTACTCTATTTTTGTTTTGTTTTGTTTTGTTTTGCATGGGCAGGCACCAAAAATTGAACCCGGGTCTCTGGCATGGCAGGCAAGAACTCTGCCTGCTGAGCCACCGTGGCCCGCCCTCCACTACTCTACTAATTTTTGCTCCCCTCAGGAGTGAACCCCCCACCCCTGTGTCAGTGGCGTGAAACTTAGCTGCTGCCCCAAGAGCCAGGGTTGCTCTGAATCTACTGCAGGTGGCTACGTTGGGTGTGTTTGGCCAGGGTGGCAGGAGAACAACTGAGGATCAAATGAAATGAAAATCTTCACCAGGGGCCTAGCAGAGGGCCACTGGAAGGGTTCAGCAGCCTCAGCCTCACGCTTCTGAACTCCCGAAGCCCTTGTCACACTGGCCCAAATGGGAGACAGTGTTTCCCTTCACAGCCTCTTAAGTAAAAGGGAGGTTTAAAAAGAGAAATCATAGGTGGCAGAAGACGGATACAGCACGGGAAGTCGGGGTCTCAAACTAGATGAGACGTCAGTCTGCAGCCTGAGCTGGGCAAAATGGCCCAGCTGCCAGCTGCGAGGGCTGGG
>PVIY010055488.1:0-13717 GCA_004026745.1 Myrmecophaga tridactyla | reverse complement strand
GAACATAAGGAATAAAAATAAATAATAGGGGGAACAAATGTTAAAATAAATTTAGTTCGCAATGCTAGTGGTAAATGAAAGTGAGGGATAAGGGGTATGGTATGTATAATCTTCTTTTTCTCTGTTATTGTTTTATTTCTTTTTCTGTTGTCTTTTTATTTCTTTTTCTAAATCGATGCAAATGTTCTAAGAAATGATGAATATGCAACTATGTGATGATATTCAGAATTACTGATTATATATGTAGAATGGAATGATATCTTAATGTTTTGTTGTTAATTTTTTTAAATTAGTAATTAAAAAAAAAAGTCCTTAAAGAAATACAGCTACATAATACACAGAAAATCACAATAACTTGGAAATGCCGTCAGACAATTTAGACTTCTGATCAATGTCTATCATAACATGATAAAACAATGCTGAGATACTTAATTTGCTATATCTGAATGTGCTCTTTGGCATTTTTAAAAAAGGTATGATTTACCAAACACTTCCTGGGTGCTAAGCATAGTGCAGAAGCTTTACATGCATTATCTTATTTAATCCTTATAATACTTTTGTGAGATAGATACTATTATTACCACCATATTTCTAAGCAAGGAACCTGCAGTTTAGGATGGTTAAGTAACTTGTTCAAGAGCCTACAGCTCCTAAGTAGCAAACCTCAGTCCCTGACCCGACACTTCTGACTCTGAATGCCATCATTTAAAGCAGTTATACATTTTTGTGAGTTGTCCCTTAAAAAAAAATTACCTGAATGGAACATCCTCAGCGATTTTTCCCTTGCTTCCTTCTTCATCTATCACTTCCTCAGAATTTACTCCATTTGGCTCAGATTTGAAAAGGGTTTCGTTAAAAACATTTTCAGTTTTTTTAAACTGTAGAATAAAAAGAATTTTTCTTCTTTTTCAAAGTATTCTTAAGACATTTAATACTTATTAGTAAATCTAAAATGATTCCAAAATAAACTTATTGAAAATTACACCTTCCCCAATATTTACTGATAATAAATTTAGGTTCAAAATATTAATAAAAACATTAACATTCTCTTCTACTAGGCTAATGCAAAAAGTTATTTGCCACACGCCCCACCCCTCCCAAAAAAGTTATTTGCCTGCAGGGATGGTGAACAGTGCTAAGAGCTAGCTATTTCGGGGTATAGGTTATTTAACTCTGTTAATGATAATTTATTTCAGTCTTGATTGATCATGCTTTAAATTTTCAATTAACCCATTTTTTGATGTGGCTGAATATATCAAACAAAGGAAACCCATCATTTCATTTGGTTCTATGGACTCTGTGACTGAATGAAATATACTTTTATTTTAAACCTTACTGCTTGATATATTATTAAAAAATCTGTTTCTTTACAATATCTGTCCTAAAATAATCTCTCTACCTCTTTGTTGAAATCTGAATTTTGAAGTTCAGCTTCTTTTAGTCGGACAGTTTCTGCTGCAGAGGTTTCATGGTCTGGCTTTACATCATTTTCTCTGATAACAGTGTCCAGTTCCATAATGTTACTTGATAACAAATCATCTCTCTTTCGATTCTGCCCAAAAGATATATAACATTTTTAGATTCATACTGCACATGCATTTATGTTTTACACATACTGTCTCATCAGTTGTGGAAAAAAGTGGCATTTCCACTCATCAGGAGTTTTCTTATGAAAATCAGCAGAGGAAAAGTCTACACATATACAGAGTAGTTCCCACACATCTTTCTCACTTCATTTTGTAATTTTACAATGTGCCATTATACAGCTGTGCCCTCTATAAGCAATGCCTGCTTTGGATTAGATGGAAAGGGGAATTCTATGAAGACAGAGAAGCACTTCTACCTTATATCATTATAGATAAACTCTCTGATACTACTATTAGGAATAGATCAAACAGGAGCTACTGAAAAGGTTCAGTAGTCTGCTATTTCTGTATTTATGATGAGGGGCAACAAAATAAACAATTAAAAGAAATAGAATGCTGTCACTTCACAAGGCTGAAGCTGAAATATAATCATAGACTTAGGTTCTCTTGGGAAAAGTACTGAAAAGACAAATGATCTTTAAAATCTAATGATTTTTATTTACAAACTCTATTCTGCTACAATTTAGGTCATGTTAAATTAGGCCACCAAGTAACATACACTTTCTCGGGAGGGAACTGAGGATTATCTTGGTGACTTGCATGGCATTTTACATTCATGAAAACACTTTATCCTCTTTGTTTCTCTATGCAGTAGGAAGGGCAGGTTGTATTATTACCTGATTTACAGTCAAGGAGGTTGTGTCCAACAATTGGTGCAAGGGCATCTAACAAGGAATTTAGTTCCGGTCTCTTGAACCCAGGATTATTTCTATTTTACTAAGCTGTTTTAACTTATTATTATAAGATTTAAATAACATAAAATAACTATCCAACTGTAGACCTTTTACGATCTAATAATGATGCAACTCTGATTCTATGATCTAAGTGCTGTTAGATTTACACACAAAAAAAGCAGTCATACCTGGGTAAGCCTGAATGTATTGTCCCTTAAATTTGAAGGACTTTGTAAGGGTGACTGGTCTGAAGCACCAATAACATTTAATCCTTTTTTCTTTTCCCTTAGGCATGCTTGCTGGTGTCTCCTTATTCTTTCCATTTGCTCTTCCACAGTCATTCTAGGTCGAGTATTTTCCGCCAAACAGAGTTGTTCCACTGCACTTCTTGGTCTTTCCTTCAATGAAAAATAAACATGAAAAAATAAGTACAGAATAACTACTAAAAAGTATGATGGAATAAAAGCATGTTCTAGAACATATTTGTTTTCAATATCAAAAGTAGAGATTTTGAATGTAATTTAAATATAACCAGACAAGCAAATAAAGTTATTTTATCCTTAACTGATAACTGGTGATGCATGGTCAATGATGGAAAGAAAGATAAAGAGGGGGGAGACATGAAAGAAGAGAGAGAGAGAGCAGGCACTTAGGGAAGGTACTTAGTTGTTTTAAAAAAAAGAGTATGGCAGTTCTGGAGTGAGCAGCGTAGTATCCAACAGCCTATATCACTGCCCTGAGATAGGAAAATTTCTATTGTTGGCTGCCCTATATAAATCTCAAAAAGGATAAAGCTAAGGAGTGTGTTTTCTAAATTGGAGAGATTTAGGGTGGGCCATTGTGGCTTAGCAGGCAGAGTTCTCGCCTGCCATGCCAGAGACGTGGGTTCGATTCCTGATGCCTGCCCATGCAAAAAAAAAAAAAAAATTGTAGAGATTAATTTTATTTTAATGAAAATATAATGTTTTAAATCATGCATTTACAGTGAAAGGATGAGGAGGAGCAACACTCTAATATAATAGGGTTTTATTATAATAATAATAATAAAATTAAATAAATATGTATTTTCTATAAATCATGCTGTCATGTTTCAAAAATTAAAATATTTGTATAGCTCATTATAGTTTTTCAAATTTGTTTCTAGTTAATTTTATATAAATTGAAGGGTTTAAAAATATTAGTCACATTAAACATCAAATTGTTATTTCTTGCTTCCTAAAGATGTAAAACAATATTGGTCTGAGATCTGAAATGAGTATTTCAGGAATTACTCCTAAGGAAGTATTAGTTTATTTTATATAATAGAAATTTTAAAGATTAAACATATTCTAGAATCCACAGGTTTCTTCGAGTTTTTTGATCTGAATCAGTGGGATCCGACTCAGACTGTAATAGGCTGTGCTGGAGTTTTGGAAAGAACCCAGGGCAGAAATAAATATCTCTGTGACCAATCAGTGTGCTTGGCTAACTGCTAGGATCCTTTTCTCACCACTGTAATCTTAAAAATGACTATGGGTTAGAGCTACAGGTCTGGAATACTTTTTATTGTACAGAATGAACGCATTAATGAGTACAAGAAGAAGTTAAATTGAAAAGAGAAAATGAAAAGCCTTAATAAGCAGAATTGAAAATGACCTCTATGTGCAAAATAAAACACATTTGTTTTTGCAAAAAACACAAACATAATAAACACACAAAAAAACAAACATAATAAAAAAACAAAAAACACAATACAACAAAAAGGTTAATTCTAGATACTGATGGGATAGTTGGCTACTTTTGCAAACTTTTCCTTTTATTTTTAGTAAGGATAAATGTGCATCATTCACAAGTTTTTACACAGTTTTGCAAAAATAATATCACACTGCAACTTCCTTTTTCAAGTTACCATGCTGCAGACAACAACTTTATTATTTTTAAGTGCAGAGTATTAATTTTTACACATTTTCTCTAATATAATAACTGATTATGTGCAAATATTTCTACTGTTATTTAGATAATTGTAGGAATAATATAAATTAAGTAGCATTATTCTGCTTGGCCTCATTATGCATGTTTTTTAGTGCTTTTTAATGTTTATCTTAGTATTATAATGTTCAAATACAACAAGTCTGTAATCTTCCAAATCTGTAAAAAAAACACCCACCTTTCTAAACAACCCATAGTATTACAGGACCATCACCACCATTGTTAATGTTGATACAGTTATTCATTATTTTTATTCCATAGGTCTTTATTTGCAATTTTGCACTAACTGAAAACATTATGTTCCATATGTATAAATTTGTAGATTTTATTTTGCATATAGTTTTTAGTTGTAGTTTAATATCTTTCAAGAATAATGATAAACTCCATTGTTCGTAGTAATTTTTAACTTCATTGGTTAGAATTATCTCCTACCACACAGAGAATTCATGAAAAATGAAAAATAAAAGCTCTCCAGCAGCCCAAATTTCCAGAGAATACTTGGGTAGAAAGGGGGTAAGTATCCTCGGTATCTTCCCAAGAAGAACCAGATTGGGCAGGTGAGAGCTAGCTTGAATTAGATGGATTTTAGATGAAGGTGTGAAATATAGGATTTATTTCCCAATCCCAACTCACATCTCTCAGGGTAACCAGAAGACTGACAAATTCCAAAAAATACTCTGCAGTCTCAGCCTAGCTAGGACATCCATTAACTTCTGAATGGCAGTAGGCCACTGTTGCTCTCATTAAGGATGTACTTAGAGGAGTCAAAGGATGTAGTATGTGTATAGCAGAGCTGTAAAAGAACAGCCTTGGACTAAGACCCTGTCGAGCTCTGCAAAAGAAACCTAGATTAGATTATTGACTAGACCTGTTCTCTGAGGTGCTAATGACCTAAATGCAATTAAAAATTAAGAAGAAGGGCGGGCAACGGTGGCTCAGTGGCTGAGTTCTCACCTGCCATACCAGAGACCCAGGTTCAATTCCTGGAGCCTGCCCAAGCCAAAAAAAAGTTAAGAGAAAAAGTTAAGTTTTTCTTAGAGAAATTAAAGACATTCTGATAAAATATTAGAAATGGAAACATATAATGAACCCATAAATATGGTTTGAGAATCCTTCTAGAAATTAATTTGCAGTCAAATACCATTCTTGGATCCAACATCTTCTTAGTTTTCCTTAAGGTTACGTAGGAGGCTATTGTAGAAGATTCAGGTGTTGGTGATTTTGTTCTTGGCGGGACTACACCAACAGGAAAGTGGGAACCTAAAAATTAAAACAGCAGAAAACTATACAAAACATCTTTCACAAAATACTGCTTTCTTTCAACATACTTAGTTTTTAAGGCTTTTAAATTCAGAAGGCAAGTTAATGATTGAAAAGGGCTAGGAAAATCGTAGTAGCCTTTCATTAGTAATTATATCTCATAATAAGTCAGCCAATGTTATTACCAGAGAAATTTAGAGTTAAATTAGAAATAAAGTTCTATAGATTAACTGATGATATTAGTAACATGGAAAAAACCCATAAATCTGTCTCCTTTGTGGCACTAGTGTGTCTCCACCATCATTTCAACAAATTTACTTTTTTAAAATATTATTTTTATTGTGAAATCTTCACACACATACAGTCCATACATGGTGCACACTCAGTGGCTCACAATATCATCACATAGTTGTGCATTCGTCACCACAATCATTTCTTAGAACATTTGATCAATTCAGAAAGAAATAAAAAAAGAAAAAACTCATACATAACATACCCCTTACCCCTCCTTCTCACTGACCACTAGTAGCTCCATCTACCCAATTTTGTCCCTTATCCCCTATTATTTATTTATTTATAACATTTTTTTATTGAGAAATCTTCACACACATACTTTCTATACACAGTGCACAATCAATGGCTCACAGTATCATCACTTATTTTTTTATCCATATTTTCTACTCATCTGTCCATATGCTGGATATAGGGAGCATCAGATGCAAGGTTTCACAATCACACAGTCACACTGTAAACACTGTATCTTTATGCAATCTTCTTCAAGAATCTAGGCTAGTGGAACACAGTTCAACAGTTTCAGACACTTCCCTCTGAAGGGAACAACCTCCTGGAAGAATAACCTCCAGGACAACTTCTCAACTCTGAAGTCTCTCAGCCACTGACACTTTATTTTGTCTCATTTCTCTCTTCCCCTTTTTGGTCATGAAGGCTTTCTTATGAAATGATTTATCTGTTTATGGTTATTTATTGGTTTGTTTTCTAATTATACAAGTGGTGTGTGTCTATTTCAGAAATTTTGGAAATGTTATGAACATCTTTTGTGGCTCAGATGTGGCATGCTGTTTCCTGGCTCATCCAGGGAGTTCTGTCCCCTGTTGCCAGGGAGATTTACACCCCTAGGAGTCATGTCCCACCAGTGCGGGAGGGAAATGAGCTCACCTGCCAAGTTAGCTTAGAGAGAAAGGCTACGTCTGAGCCACAAAAGATGTTCTCTGGGAGTGACTCTTACGCATAATTAAAAGTAGGCTTATATTATTCTTTGACAAGTTTTTGCTTTTGAATTAGCCATTTTTTCAATTCAGTAATATTAAATAGATCACATATCTTCATAATAACTGTGAAAAAAATAAAGGTAGTAAATGAAATACAGTGTATGTGAGTTAATTTACTTTTTCAAGCCCATGCAGTTCATGGCAGCTTAGCTGCCAAGAAACTTTAGCCTTCTTTCCACCACTGCTCTGCTTCTTTATGAAACGTTCATAACGTTTTCAGGTTAGAAGGATTTGGTCCAATTCTCTCACTTGTTACAGATCAGGAAAAGGATGACCCAGAAGGGTTGAGTTATTTACCTGAAGCTTAATTTCTGTTCAGTCTCTCAATTATACCATCCTGCCTCAATACAATACCCACTAACAAGGTTAACAAAGGTAGCCTATATTTAATCATCATTGCTCTCTCTTTTGTCATTTTCAAAATTTCTAAAATAAGCACACACCACTTTTATAATTAGAAAACAAACCAATAAACAACCATAAACAGATAAATCATTAATACAACAACAATAATAACTAACAGTAGGTTAACATATAAAAAACATATGGGGTGGGCAGCCAGGGCTCAGGGGCTGAGTTCTCGCCTGCCATGCCAGAGATCCGGGTTTGATTCCCGGAGCCTGCCCATGCCAAAAAAAAAAAAAATGTATGTATGCAGGCCAACTAATTTCTATATTTGAAAGAGCTTATCAGTAGAGTTGCACACCACAGGAATCCTGTTTAAACAGATTATATATAGTACTATATTATACTCAGTGTCTTCCACTGAAGATACAGTGAAATAACAATTTATTAAGATCTCAATGGTTTTTTTTAAAAAAAAAAGCACCATATTTTTTGGCCTCACTTAAAGTTACATCAACAAAGAGAGCAAGAATATTTCCAAATATTGAGATATTGAAAAAACAGTACAGGCATAACTTGTTTTATTGTTGTTCATTTTGTTGCACTTGGCAGATATTGCATTTTTTATATATGCAAGGTTTGTGGCAACCCTGCATTGAGCAAGTCTATTGGCACTATTTTTCCAATAGCATGTGCTCACTTGACAGCTATGTCACATTTGCGTAATTCTCACAATATTTCAAACTTTTTCATTAGTATTATATCTGATATGGCAATCTATGATCCATGCTCTCTGGTATTACTATTCTAAGTGTTCCAGGGTGCCACAAAACATACCATATAAGACTGTACTGAGCTTAATCTATAAGTGTGTATTGTTCTGTCTGCTCCACCAACCAGTCATTTTCTGTCTCTCTCCCTCTCCTCAGGCCTCTCTATTCCTTGAGATGCTACAATATTGAAATTAGACCAATTCATAACCCTACAATGGCCTCTAAGTGTTCAAGTGAAAGGAGGAGTCTCATGCTTCCCACTTGAAATCAAAAGCTAGAAATGACTAAGCTTAGTGAGGAAGGCATGTCAAAAGTCAAGGTAGGTTGGAACAGCCTTGTTGCTGATATGGAGAAAGTTCTAGTGGTCTGGATAAAAGATCAAACCAGCCGCACCACTCCCTTAAGCCAAAGCCTAATCCAGAGCAAGGTCCTAACTCTCTTCATTTCTATGCAGGCCGAGAGAGGGCAGGAAGCTGCAGAAGAAATGTTTGAAGCTAGCAGAGGATGGTTCATGAGGTTTAAGGAAAGAAGTTGTCTCCCTAATAGCAAGTGCTGATGTTGCTGCTGCAGCTAGTTATTCAGAACATCTAGCTGAGGATAACTGACAAAGGTGGCTCCACTGAACAACAGATTTTCAATGTAGACAGAACAACCTTTTATAGGAAGAAAATGCCATTTAGGACTTTCACAGCTAGAGAAGTCAACGGCTTCAAAGCTTCAAAGGACAGGCTGACTCTTTTCTTAGGGGATAATGCAGCTAGTGGCTTTAAGTTGAAGCCAATGCTCATTTATCCTTCTGAAAATCCTACGGCCCTTAAGAATTATGCCAAATCTGCTCTGCCTGTGCTCCATAAATGGAACAACAAAGCCTGGATGACAGCACATCTGTTTACAACTTGGTTTACTGAATATTTTAAACCCACTGTTGAGACCTCTGTTCAGGTAAAAAGATTCCTTTCAAAATATGACTGTTCACTGACAATGCACCTTGTTACTCAAGAGCTCTGATGGAGATGTACAATAAGATTACTGTTGCTTTCATGACTGCAAACATAACATACATTCTGCAGCCCATGGATCAAGGAATCATTTTGACTTCCAAGTCTTATTATTGAGGAGATACATTTTTTAAGAGTGTAGCTGCCATAAACAGTGATTCTTCTCATGTATCTGGGTGAAGTCAATTGAAAACCTTCCGGAAATTATTCACTATTCTAGATGCCATTAAGAACATTCGTGATTCTTGGAAGGAGGTCAAAATATCAATATTAACAGGAGTTTGGAAGATGTTGATTCCAACCCTCAAAGATGACTGTGAGAGGTTTAAGACTTCAGAAGAGGAAGTAATTGCAGATGTGGTAGAAATGCAAGATAAATAGAATTAGAAGTGGGCTTGAAGATGTGACTGAACTGCAGCAATCTCATGATAAAACTTGAACAGATGAGAAGTTGCCTCTTATGGATGAGCAAAAAAAGTGGCTTCTTGAGATGGAATCTTAAGAAGATGCTGTGAACATTGTTAAAATGACAACAAGGGATTTAGAATATTACATCAACTTAGTTGATTAAGCATTTGAGAGGTTTTGACTCCACTTCTGAAAGAAGTTCCACTGTTGGGTAAAATGCTGGCAAAGAGCATCACATCCTACAGAGAAATCTTCTGAAAGGAAGAGTCACTTGATGTAGCAAACCTCATTGTTGTCTTATTTTAAGAAATTGCCTCAGCCATCCAACCTTTAGAAACCACCACTCTAATCAGTCAGCAGCCATCAACATCAAGGTAAAACCCTCCAGCAACCAAATGATTACTACTTTCTGAAGGCTCAGATGATGGTTAGCATCTTTTTAGCAATAAGATTGTATTTTTAAATGAAGGTATGCATTTTTTTTAGACATAATGCTATCACACACTTAACAGACTATGATATAGTGTAAACATAACTTTTATATTCGTTAGTAAACCAAAAAAATCATGTGACTCACTTTATTGCAATTTTCACTTAATTGAGGTAGTCTGTAACCAAACCTGTCATATTTCTGAGGTTTGCCTGTAGTCTCCTTTTTTTTTCTTTCCAAAGACAAACAGGAAGTCAATTGTTACAAACGAAACAATAAACAGGTTAATTAAGTTGTAACACTGTTTATGAACTCTTTAAGCATGTTTATTAGAGAGCTGTATATTTGAGAATATGAAGAGCTGAACTGATAAGTTGTACAGGTGATTATGCAATTCAAACAATGAAAAAGCATCTTTTATGTTATTTGATGACCTATTAAAAAAATCCTTTCTACAGTCATGTGGCATAAAATAAACTATACCATAATTGATCAATATACTTCAAGACCTTTATTTAGAAGGGATCCTATGGTTACATATAAGTAAAAAAGCAAAACAAAACAAAACAAAATGAAAAACATTTAAAATAGTTTGTAAAACTTACAGAAAAAAATTAAATTATATTAAAGGACATGGTATTACAGATGATAACGTTTTTTATGAGTAAATATATGTATGCATTAGTGGAAAGAATGATGGCTTATCTACTTCTTTACTTTATTCAAATGAATTATATTCTTATTAATGAGTTAAAAGCACTTTGCATAATCACTTATTCAAAAATCTCTAAATTCTGTGAACTTAACCAGCCACATTTATCACATCATGGCACATTACGACTATGTACAAATCAGAAAAAAGAATGGAATGGAACAGAGAAGATCAAAGAACAAAACATTCAGTTCTTTTTTTTTTTTTACATGGGCAGGCACCGGAAATCGAACCCGGGTCCTGTGGCATGGCAGGCGAGCATTCTTGCCTGCTGAGCCACCGTGGCCCACCCCATACAGTTCTTTTTACCTATGTTTTTATTAATTTTTATTAACTTTTACCAATTTATTAATGCCTACAGGGGTTAAAAAACTCACAAAGGTGACAAACAGTAACTCTCTCTCAATACTGTGTTTGAAGGAGACAGTGCTACTCAGCTCCAGCAGATCTGTACTGTTGGCAAATAGGAACAATCTGGCCAAATCGTTTGAGCTTTTATCAAAGATGCAAAGTCCCAGTTTTTAAATGCTGGCAACCAATTTACTTTTTTTTTTTTTGGTAAAAAAATTAGAGATCAATTGTATAAAAATTAATGTAAAAACCCAAAACAAATAATTATCAAACAGAATCTAGCAGCAGATTAAAGGAAAAAAATTTATCATGACAAGTGAGGTTTATGATAGGTATGCAAATGAGTTGTTTGATATCAGTAAATCTGTTACTTGTAATTCACTGTATTAATAGATTAATAGAGAAAAAGACTATCATTAGGTAAGGCATTTAATAACATTCAATAACCTTTCATCAAAAAATGTAAGATAGTCTTAAGACTATGTGCTGGTTTGAAAGGAAGCATGCCCCCTAAGAAAAGCCATGTTTTAATATAAATCCCAATTCATAAAGGTAGAATAATCTCTATTCAATACTGTATGTTTGAAACTGTAATGAGATTATCTCCCTGGATGATGTGATTTAGTCAGGAGTGGTTGTTAAACTGGATTAGGGGGTGACATGTCTCCACCCATTTGAGTGGGTCTTGATTAGTTTCTGAATTTCTATAAAAGAGGAAATATTTTGGAGAATGAGAGATTCAGAGAGAGCAGAGCAGAACGACATAGCCATGAGAAGCTGAAGTCCACCACCCAGAGACCTTTGGAGATGAAGAAGGAAAACGCCTCCCAGGGAGCTTCATGAAACTGGAAGCCAGGAAAGAAAGCTAGCAGATGACACCGTGTTTGCCATGTGCCTTCTTGCTCGAGAGAGAAACCCTGAACTTCATCGGCCTTCTTGAACCAAGGTATCTTTCCCTGGATGCCTTTGATTGGTCATTTCTATAGACTTGTTTTAATTGGGACATTTTCTCGGCCTTAGAACTGTAAACTAGCAACTCATTAAATTCCCCTTGTTAAAAGCTGTTCCCTTTCTGGTATATTGCATTCTGGCAGCTAGCAAACTAGAACAGACTATCTTAAGATAAGAAGAAAAACTGGTAAAATAAGAATTAATGGGTATCTCCATAATATGATAAAATGTAGATATTCAAAACCAAAGCCAGCAATATGATCAATGGGAAAATTTAGAACCATTCCTATTAAAGGCAGGAACAGAATTAAGATGGCTATTACCTCCTCTATTTTTTAACACTATTATGGAACTACCAGGTCTAGAGAAGGAAGGAAGAGGTACACAATTTAGAAAGGAGAAAGGAAAATTGTAATTATCATACAACTACTTATCTGATAAACCAAGCAAAACCACTGAAATACTACTAAGAGCACTCATAATTCAGAAAGGTATTTTCAGTATTAGCTTTAGCCATTCTGAAGTACAGTAATTTTTATTTCCCCCACGAGTTTCAAGACTGAGCTCTTTCTCATACGCTTATTTGCATTGTGAATGTACTCCTTTGTAAAGTGCCTGTTCAGCTGTTATTTACTCCTTGAATTTTTTTTTTTGGCATGGGCAGGCTCAGGGAATCAAACCCAGGTCTCCGGTATGGCAGGCGAGAACCCTGCCACTGAGCCACCACTGCCCGCCTTACTCCTTGAATTTTATATCCTGTCCATGTATTAGCAATTCAACAACAAGAACAACAATAAAGATCCAGCTTGCGGGTGGCTGATTGTGAGCTTCTGTGTTAAAAGTTTTCCCAATTTATGGCCACATGTCTCATCTTTAACTTCCATACTACTCAAATCTTCACTTACCACCTACTATATAATTTTTTCTTTTGGTGCATGGTCTGGGAACTGAACTTGGGTCTTCTGCATGGACGGCAAGCATTCTACCACTGAACCACCTGTGTACCCCGTAATTTGTTTTCCCATAATTTTTGGTTAGGTAAATAAAAAATAGTTTACTTCTTTCTTTACTGTTTTTATTAAATAAAGCAGATATAAAGAACTAAGAAAAACATGTGCAAGTGTAAAAAAAAGACTCATTCATTTATTCATCATTTAATTTAGAAATATCACTGTTAATGTCCTCTTTGTGCTACTCCTTAATCCCAGCATTTCACCCTCTCCTTAGAGATAGTAACTCTCCTGGATTATGTTCTGTCTTCTCCTTGCTTTTCATTATAGTTTTGTAATACTGAATTCTAAAAAAATATATTTAGTTTTGGATATTTTAAACCTTTATATAAATGGAATCATATAATAGGTATCTTTTTGCAACTTGATGTTGTCTTTCACTAAATATTAATTTCAATTTTTTAGTATAATTGAGTTTTAGCTGTTTTTGTAAATACCATATTTGTAATTTTGATATGATTTGATGATCATTTTCTTTTTTTATTAATTATTTAATGATTTTTATTAATTAAAAAGGAATTATAAGAAAGAAACGCAAACATCCGTAATATATGCTCATTCCATTCTACATATATAATCAGTAGTTCACAATATCATCACATAATTGCATATTCACCATCATGATCATTTCTTAGAACATTTGCATCGATTTAGAAAAAGAAATAAAAAGACATGAGAAAAAGAAACAAAACGATAATAGAGTAAAAAAGATTATACATACCATATCCCTTACCCCTTGCTTTCATTTATCACTAGCATTTCAAACTAAATTTATTTTAACATTTGTTCCCCCTATTATTTATTTTTATTCCATATGTTCTACTCTTTTGTTGATATAGTAGCTGAAAGGAGCATCAGACACAAGGTTTTCACATTCACAGAGTCTCATTGTGAAAGCTATA
>PVIY010055487.1:0-13718 GCA_004026745.1 Myrmecophaga tridactyla | reverse complement strand
GAAGAGTAGTTGAGGATATAATGGGGGAAACTTCCTAACCCTCATAAAGGACATAAATATACAAGTCAAAGAAGCCCAAAGAACTCCAAACAGAATAAATCCAAATATGTCTTCTTCAAGGCACATATCAGTCTGTTAAATGTTGAAGAGAAGCAGAAAGTCCTGAAAGCAGCAAGAGAAAAACATCTACTACATACAAGGGAAATCAAATAAGGCTGAGTTCAGACTACTCAACTAGCACCCTGGAGGTGAGAAGGAGGTGGTATGATATATTCAAGATCCTGAAAGAGAAAGACTTCCAGCCAAGAATTCTATACCCAGCCAAATTGTCCTTCAAAATTGAGGAAGAGATTAAAGTTTTCACAGACAAAGAAGTCCTGAAAGAATCTGTCAACAAGAGACTGGCTCTATAAGAAATACTAAAAGGAGTTCTGCTGACTGAAAAAAAAAGACAGGAGAGGGAGGTCTGGAGGAGGGCACAGAATTGAAGAGTACCACTAAGGGTAATTTAAAGAATACAAAGAGAAAGAGGGGAAAGAATATATAAATCGCACAAATAAAAAAGATAAGATGGTGGAATCAAGAAATCAATAATAATTCTGAATGTTAACAGACTAAACTTACCAATTAAAAGATACAGATTGGCAGAATGGATTAAGAAACATAATCCAGCTATATGCTGTTTACAGTAGACTCATTTTAGACGCAAGTATACAAATAGATTGAAAGTGAAAGGATGGAAAAAGATTTTCCATGCAAATTGTAAACAAAAGAAAGCAGGAGTAGCTATACTTATATCGGACAAAATAGACTTTAAATGTAAAGACATCGTAAGAGACAAAGAAGGACACTATATACTAATTAAAGGGTCAATTTACCAAGAAGATATAACAACCATAAATGTTTATGCTCCCAATCAAGGCGCTCCAAAGTACATGAGACAGACATTTGCAAAGCTGAAAGGAGTGATAGATGTTTCAACAATAATAGTAGGAGACTTCAATACACCACTCTCCTCTATAGATAGAACAGCCAGACAGAAGATCAACAAGGAAATAGAGAAGTTAATTAACTTGATATTTAAGTTAAAAATTAGACCTAACAGACATATATAGGTCATTGCACCCCAAAGCACAAAGTTATACATTCTTCTCTAGTGCTCATGGACCATTCTCCAGGATAGATCATATACTGGGGCACAAAACAGGTCTTTATAAATTTTAAAATATTGAAATTATTCAAATCACTTTCTCTGATCACAATGGGATGAAAGTGGATCTCAATAACCACCAAAGAACGAGAACATTCACAAATATATGGAGATTAAATAACATACTCTTAGACAACCAGTGGGTCAAAGAAGAAATTACTAGAGAAATCAGTAGGTATCTGGAGATGAATGAAAATGAGAATACAACTTACCACAATGTATGCGATGTGGCAAAGGCTGTTCTGAGAGGGAAATTTATTGCCCTAAATGCCTATATTAAAAAACAAGAAAGAGCAAAAATTGAGGACTTAACAGCAAACCTGGGAGAACTTGAGAAAGAACATCAAACTAAGTCAAAGCAAACAGGAGAAGAGAGATAACAAAGGTTAAAGCAGAGCTAAATGAATGGGAGAACAAAAGAACAATAGAAAGAATCAATACATCCAAAAGTTGGTTCTTTGAGTAAAATCAGTAAAATTGATGGGTCACTAGCAAGACTGACAAAGAAAAAAGAGGGGATACAAATAAACAAAATCAGAAATAAGGGGTGTGTTAACCACAGACGCTGAAGAAATAAAAGAAATCATAAGAGGATACTATGAACAACTAACTGTACGCCAACAAACTGGACACCTTAGATGAAGTGGACAAATTCCTGGAGACATACAAACAAGCTACACTGACTTAGGAAAAAATGGAAGATCTCAACAAACCAATCACAAGTAAAGAGATTCAATGAGTCATCAAAAATCTTCCTACAAAGAAAAGCCCAGGGCCAGATGGCTTCACAGGGGAATTTTATCAAACATTCCAGAAAGAACTAACACAAATCCTGCTCAAACTTTTCCAAAAAATTGAGGAAAAAGGAACTGTATCTAACTCATTTTATGAAGCTAATATCATTGTAATGCCAAAACTGGGTAAAGATGCTAAAAGAAAGGAAAACTACACGCCAGTCTCCCTAGTGAGCATAGATACAAAAATTCTCAATAAAATATTAGCAAATCAAATCCAAGAGCACATTTAAAGAATTATACACCATGACCAAGTGGGGTTTATACCAGGAATGCAAGGATGGTTCAACACAAGAAAATCAGTTAATATACAGCACGTTGACAAATCAAAAGGGAAAAAACACATGATCATCTCGATTGATGCTGAAAAAGCATTTGACAAAGTTCAGCATCCTTTTCTGATAGAAACACTCCAAAAGATAGGAATCAAAGGTAACTATGATAAATGGAATATATGAAAAACTGATAGCTGGCATCATATTCAATGGAGAGAGAATGAAAGCCTTCCCCTTAAGATCAGGTACAAGTCAAGAATGCCCACTGTCATCACTATTATTCAACATTTTGCTAGAAGTTCTAGCTAGAGCAATCAGGCAGGACAAAGAAATAAAAGGCATCCAAATTGGAAAGGGAGAAGTAAACTCTTATTATTTATAGATGATATGATACCATACTTGGAAGATCCTGAGTAATCTACAGCTAAGTTACTTGAGCTAATAAACAAATTCAGCAAGGTGGTGGGATATAAAATTAATGTGCAAAAATCAGTAACATTTCTATACACAAGCAATGACCTAGCTGAGGAGGCAGTTAAGGAAAAAATTCCACTCAAAATAGCAACTAAAAGAATCATATACTTAGGAATGAACTTAACTAGGGATGTAAAGGACTTGTACACAGAAAACTACATAACATTGCTAAAAGAAATCAAAGGAGATCTGAATAGGTGGAAAGACTTTCCCTGGTCATGGATAGGAAGGCTAAACAAAGTTAAGATGTTAATTCTCCCCAAATTGATCTACAGATTCAACACAGTACCAATCAAAATTCCAACAACCTACATTGAAGATTTGGAAAAGCTAATTCCCAAATTCATCTGGAAGGGAAAGAGACCCTGAATAGCTAAAAGCATCCTAAAAAAGAAGAATCAAGTGGGAGGATTAACACTCCCTGACTTTAAAACCTATTATAAAGCCACAGTGGTCAAAATAGCATGGTACTGGCACAAAGACAGAAGCATTGACCAATGAAATTGAATCAAGAGTGCAGAAATAGACCACCAAATCTATAGTCAACTAATTTTTGACAAGGCTCCCAAATCCTCTGAACTGGGACAAAATAATCTTTTCAATAATTGGGCATGAAAGAACTGGATATCAATAGCTAAGAGAATGAAAGAGGATTCCTATCTTACCCTACACAAAAATTAACTCAAAGTGGATCAAACACCTATATATAAGAACTAGCACCATAAAGCTTCTAGAAGAAAATATAGGGAAACCTCTTCAAGACCTAATAATAGGAGGTAGCTTCCTAAACTTTACACCCAAAGCACAAGCAACAGAAGAAAAAAATAGATAAATGGGAACTCCTTAAAATCAAATGCTTCTGCACCTCAAAGGACTTTGTCAAAAAGGTGAAGGGGCAGCCAACTCAATGGGAGAAAATATTTAGAAATCACATATCAGAGAGGTTTGATTTCCTGTACATACAAAGAAATCATACAACTCAGCAACAAAAGAACAATCCAATTATAAAATGGGCTAAAGATATGAAAATAGGCATTTCTCTGAAGAGCAAATACAGATGGCTCGAAAACACATGAAGAGATGCTCATTTTCACTATAAGGGAAATGCAGATCAAGACTACAATGAGATACCACCTCTACCTATAAGAATGGCTGCTATTAAACAAACAGGAAACTATAAATGTTGGAGAGGATGTGGAGAAACTCAGACACTTATGCACTGCTGATGGGAATGTATAATGGTGCAGCCACTATGGAAGACTGTTTGGTGGTTCCTTAGGAAACTAAATATTGAGTTGCCCAATGACCCAGCAATAGCACTACCTGGTGTATACCCAGAAGAGCTGAAAGCAACAACACAAACAGACATTTGCACATCCATGTTCATAGCTGCATTATTCACAATCGCCAAAAGATGGAAACAAACCAAAAGCCCAAAAACAGATGAGTGGGTCAACAAAATGTGGTATATACATATGATGGAATATTATGCAGCAGTAAGACAAAATTACATCCTGAAGCACATGACAAGATGGATGAGCCTTGAGGACATAATGCTGAGCAAAATTAGCCAGACACAAAATGATAGATACTGTATGATTCCACTTTTTGACCAGCATAAAGGTATAATCAGAGACATATAATACAGAATATAGGGAATTTATACATTGAAGCTAGAGGTGGGTAAACTGTTAGCTAATGAGCTTGAACTTCAATGTAAGGGAATAGATAGGAGCGAAAGTGATTCTCTAGGGGGTTTAGAAGTAATATTACCATATTGAAGATGAACAAGATTGAAAGGGGTTGTATAGACCTACGTGTCCCACAGATTAACACTAGAAATATGAATTAGTTCTCGTAAGAATTACTTCAAAGATATGATTCTTGTATAAAGAGTGCTTAGAAGTCCAGGGTACAGGGTCAAAACGGCTATTGCATGCTATGAGTTATGTTCAAAAGGAAACCATCAGCACTACCACAGCAACAGCAGAGGTAAATAATGGGGTGAGGGACAAGAGTTAAGAGGAGGTTTGGATTACCTATTTGACGAGGGTGTGTTTATTGGTTTTCTGTCTCTTGGGAACAATGAAATTATCTAAAATTGAGAATGTTGATGGACTGTGGACTCTGGCCTTCTACATGATGCCTGATGAATGCAGGTGCCTGAAGGATGCACTGACGGAATAGATTGGTGAACGATGGTGTATACTTATGAACGAGGGTTGTGCTGCTACAAAAAGAAATAATGTCGTGAGGCATGCAATGATGTGAATAAACATGTGGGACATTTGATGAGCAAAATAAGCCGGAAACAAAAAAATAACAATGGTATGGTCACCTTTAGAAAATGCTTATAAGAAAGCAGGAATCTAGATTGTAAGCTTTTAGAGCAGACAAATTAAGTCCGGAGTGGTGATTATTATTTCTGGATTTTGAGAGGCTGTTTTATATATATAATCTGATATTCAGAGATAAGAATGAAGCTGAACAGGTTGGGGTTAAAGTAATTCAGAACATAGGGGTAAGGAAGACAATGTCTATATTTAGAACCACACATACTTTTCGAGACCAATGGGAGAAAGGTTTATTTGATCTGGAAATGAAAGTTTTTGTAGTGCATAATCTAATTCAACCTATCTGTATAGCTCATTTGAACAACTGAAACACAGAAAGCACAGAATAAGAAGGAGGTCCTTTAATCTTGTACAGATTATTGTAATGCCAGGATACATCCTAGAATATATTAAGCAGATAATTAAAAAGTACTGGCAAATTCCCATGAGGGAGGGGAGAAACAATATGGAACTATTAAACCTTACCATCAGGGAATCCCCTGATACTGTGTCAAACTTTAGAGACACCCAAATCAATAGGCCAGGCCCTCGATCATGAGGATTACTCTTGTGAAGCTTATGTAGGTAGCAGAGAAGCTTAGACTACCTATAGGCATGCCTAAAATTTACTTCTGGAGGACCTCTGTTGTTGCTCAGATGTGGCCTCAGTCTCTCTAAGCCCAACTCTGCAAGTGAATAACTGCCCTCCCCCCTACGTATGACATGACATCCAGGGGTGAAAGTCTCTCTCGCGACGTGGGAGATGACTCCCAGGGATGAATCCAGACCTGGCACCATGGGATCAACAATTACATCCTGACCAAAAGGGAGAAATGAAGTGTAATTAATAAAGTAGCAGTGGCAGAGAGAGTTCAAATACAGTCAAGAGGCTACTCTGGAGGTTCCTCTTATGCGAGCTTCAGGTAGACCTTGCTACCTATCATAACCTGCCAACCCCCAACCAGGACCATTCCAGCTGATCCTAAAGGACACCTAGGGCAGTATATAAGATTCCACAAGGGTTCCAGGCACTACAGTAACTTTCCAGAATCCTACAAAGTCCAGATGAATCCCTCATCCAGATAAGTCCTGAAACCTAGCCCAGCCTCTCCAGAACATCAGATAGTTCCATCTCCCTACCCCATATTAGTGACAGACCCTTCTAATATCAAGACTTTAGAATTGCCATAGCCCAAACAACCCCAAAGAGCAGTATGGAAAGATCCAAGGTGATGGTGGAATTATACATAGAAGATAGGATTTAACAAATGAATGTGAATGCTGAATTATTAAGTTGATATCTCTTTTAGTCTCCATTATTTTACTGCAGCTAGAAGTAAAAACCTAAAATTGTGAAATTATAACCCATGTCAAAATCTGAAATATATTCTACAACTAATTGTGGTGCTGTGCTTTGAAATTTATAGCTTCTTTGTATATTATATACGTTATTGTTCACAAAAAAAGAAGGAAAAAAATCGATTGTGATGATAGAGTAATTAAGTCATCTAGACTCCTATATTCTGGAGCAGTTAGAAGGAAAATTACGAGAGGATCGTATGGTAGCCCATTACAAACTCTGGGATCTGTCCTGTAACCACTTGTTGAAGAGTGCCTTGAAAACTATTGCTTTTTTATTTCTTTGCTTTGTATATATGTTATACTATACAATAAAAAAGAAGTTAAAAAATAAAAACAACTTAAATGGCCAATTAAGACAAACCATTCTGAGAGTGTTCGTCCATTCTGATTAAGACTGGGGTGGCAGATGTTATAGGTAATGTTCATTTAACATTCTGAGCTTTCTGGGCAGACTTGGTGACCTGGCCAGCTCCAGGGGGCTTCTTGTCCACTGCCTTGACACCGACAGCAACTGTCTGTCTCATATCACAAATAGCAAAATGACTCAGAGGAGGATGGTCAGAAACTCTCAACACACATGGGCTTGCCAGGAACTATATCAACGATTGCTGCCCACTCATCATAATCCTTCAGGTCTCAGCTTAAACTTCGTTTCATGAAAAGGCTTGTCTAGATCTCTAGGCTAGAAGAGATGTCTCCCTATGGTCTGCTGACCCCTTGGTCTCTGCTTTGCGACACCCATCACACCTAATAACCATTTGCTTCATGTCTCTCTCTCGTGGTCTGAAAGTGTTATAAGGGCAGAGGCTGCATCTTATTCACAACTGTATTCTCAGTATATAGCACAGTGCCTGCCTCATACAAGTGTTTATGTGTTTGCTGTGCTGAATTGAAATGTGCATTGGGTCATAGGTTGAGTAGGAATTTGGTCTGCTTATGGAGAGAGCATGTCCTGGTTTTTCAGGAGTCTTAAAGGATTTTTGTTATTGTTGTTCATATAAGGGAATACTAATACATAGTACTACCTGAAATGGAGTATAGGAGAGGTTGGAGATATTGGGAAGAATAAAAGCAGCTAAACAGTTTACATCTACAATGTATAATTACCTACTAATGGGTGTGAGTAGTTTGGGTGATTTGGGCAAAAGTAGACTTGATATAGGCAAGAACATCTGGAAATATTAACTGAGGATATAAATTTAGCTTTCTCCAGGGGAATTCCCCTGTAGCCTGTATAAGTGCATATGTATTTAGAAAGAAGGAGAACCCTCTGCCACATTGTCAGAGCTGCAGAGACCCAGGTGCAAGGTGTAAGGTTCAGAACCTTAAGACATGTTCTTAAGAAATGTTTCCTTGTCATCTGAAACCTTAACCTGACTCACATGAATTTGATCTCACTATTCTTTGTTTTGTCAACCAGTTGGCGATTTCCTTAGGACTGGCACCAAGGCAATGGATGTCCTTGTTATTTAATGGCATTCATTGCCCACTTAAGGGAAACTTTGGGTTTTGATTGTAACTGTCCTGATAGAGTAGTAGTAAACCGGGCTGTTAGGATGTAAGATACATCTGTTCCCATGGGCAGACCCTCATCATCTCTAGAAAAAAGATTCTCCCTATTGGAGAGGGGGCATTGGCACTTTTCATAATCCATACATCAGAGTTTTTTGATTGCAGGTACCCAAAAATGACTCTAGCTGTCTTACGTAAAAAGTGTATTTATTGGAAGGATATAGAGTAGCTCACAGATTCCAAGACCTCCTGAGAAACCTGACATGGGAAGGGTAGGAACTTGGACAGCCCTAGGGATCCAGGTTGTAGAAACTTCTCTCACCAGATCTCCTGCTGAAATGAATCAGCTCCACCTTTTTATTCAATTCCTGTAACACTCCCTTTAGGATTCAACTCCCAATAATTGTTTCATTATCCTCGTTTGGACCTTGTGTCTTTCCCATGGCTGTGAATTTAGGGAAAATCATTTGATTGACAGTCTCACTATTAAGACCATCCACAATGGGGGAGGAATAATTTACCAAAAGGAAATCCAGATTATTTTGCCAAAAGGAGGGTGGATGCTGGATGCCTAAAATTCCCTACTGTCTCACCAAAATTTGTAAACTACCTGTGACTGGCCTCCTGTGAGGAGCTCTGGCTTTGCCTTCTTCACCACAGTACCTAGATAACATTTCCTCCCATCTCCACATCTACATACAGAGCATTAGCAAGCAATGTAGATTTTGCAGATCTTGCAGGGAGAAGGGAGACTGGATTGAGTATGAGAGCATCCCTCATACTTAGCACAAAGCATGGCGTGAGTAGACTCTGAGATAAATGTTGAAGGAAAGAATACATTTCATAACCTAAATTCTCTTTAGCTGTCAGCTGGCTTCCTCCCATGCTCTCAACCTTTCCTCTATGTGGGTTTTCTGTCCCTTTGAGTGTCTTTGTCAATTTAACTCTGGCCCTAAGCCTCTATACCTAGCAAAAGAAAAGCCTTGCAGTAAATCAGACTTACTCAGAAAGGCTTATCAAAGTTATTTGCCAGATTCAAAGCAAGACTGTAGGTCAGAGAAGCAGAGGAATTTTGCTGGGAAAAAAAAAAAAGGATTACTTCATTTTGTGCATACTAAAGATTCTGATATGCCCCCTGTAGTAGGTTGAATTGTAGCTGTGCCCATGTCCTAATTCCTGGAACCTACAAATGTTACCTTATTTGGAAAGAGTCTTTGCAGATGCTGTAAATTAATAATCCTGAGATGAAGAGTTCATCCTCCATTATCCAGGTGGGTTCTGAATCCAATGACAAGTGTCCTTAGAGAGACAAGGAGAGATTTGTTAGACCAAAAAAGAGAAGACAGACACACAGAGGAGAAGATGACGTGAGGATGGAAGCAGAGTTTGGAATGAAGTGGTCATAAGCCGAGCAAGCTAAGCAGCTCCCGGAATCTCCAGAAGAGGGAAGAGCCAAGGAATGGAATTCCCCCTAGAGCCTTAGGAGGAAGCACAGCCTTAGCAACACCTAGATTATGTCTTCTGGACTCTGAAACTGAGAGAATAAATTCCTTTATGCCACCAAGTGTGTGGTAATTTGTTACAGCTGCCCTGGGAAACTAAGACACATCATGAACTACTTTAATGACCACCCAACCCTCTCAGTTCCTTAAGTGCAATGTGTCCCTTTCTGCCTTTCATATCTTGTTGGGGACTGAATGCGTCCCCCACAAAAGACATGCTTAGATCTCTGATCCTGTGAGTATGGAGCCATTTGTAAATAGAACCTGTGAAGATGTCATCAGTTAAGGTGAGCCCAAACTGAATTAGGTGGGATCTTAATCCAATAGGGCTGAAGTCCTTATAAGCAAAAGAAATTTTACCCTGAAGCAGAAGCCCCAGGGAACAACCAGAAGCTGGAAGTTAAAGGAACTCAGAAGAGGAAGGAAAAAGCACTTCCATGTGCCTTGCCATGTGACAGAAAAGCCAAGGAACACTGGAGATTGCCAGCCAACCAGGAGATGACCAGGAGGTGGACGCAGGAGGAAGCAAGCCTTCTAGCCTCTGAAACCACAAGCCAATAAATTCCTCTTGTTAAGTCAACCATTGTTTGGTATTTGTTTTAGCAGCTGGGAAGCTAACACACACCTGGAACATTCTCAACCCTATTGTTTTAGTTTGCTAGCTGCCGGAATGCAACACACCAGAGACGGATTGGCTTTTAATAAAAGGGGATTTATTTTGTTAGTTCTTCAGAGGAAAGGCAGCTAACTTTCCACTGAGGTTCTTTCTTACATGGGAAGGTACAGGATGGTCTCTGCTGGCCTTCTCTCCAGGTCCCTGGGTTCCAACAACTTTCCCCGGGGTGACTTCTTTCTGCATCTCCAAAGGCCTGGGCTGAGCTGCGAGTGCTGAGATGAGGAATGCTGAGCTGCTTAGGCTGAGCTACGTTACATTCTCTCATTTAAGCACCAGCCAATTAAGTCAAATGTCCTTCATTTGCATCAGGCACGCCTCCTAGCCGACTGCAGATGTAATTAGCAACAGATGAGGTTCACCTACCATTGGCTCATGTTCTTTGCAACAAAACTAGGCATGCTCACCTGGCCAAGTTGACAACTGAATCTAACTACCACACCTATCCCTGGCCTAGGGAAACTTTTGTTTTCCACATTGGTATAGCTTCCCTTTCAAACTCTGCTACTCAAACTACCCAACACAGAGAAAAGGGTTGAGCACTGCTGCTGAAATAACATGGATTCATCTCTTCCTAGTTCTTGAAGGAACTTTAATTTAAAAGTTGACCACCAGGCTTTTCTCTGGACCCTAGAAGTTATCTATTTTTGTTGGAAACCTCTATCATTGGCAAAACATTACCAAAATGGAATTTTGGAGTTCTTATATAGGCTCAAAGATCCTTTAAACTACAGGGCATCTCCAAAATTAAATCAGATGTTTTAAAACTATGTTTAGACACAGAACTATTTGCCAAAATAAAATCTGAATATGTAAAAGACAAAAATGAAGCAATCTAAATTGGGAAGTGGTTCCCAATTAGGCCTGGCCTAATCCCTTGAAACCTAATCCCTTTTGCTCTCATCCTTTAACGAATCCCTTGAAACTTTTTGGAACCAACTGAGCGTTGTCAGAGATCAAAATGTTAGCTTCATTACTGAGAAAAGCTGGATTGGAGGAAATGACTTAGGGATATAGCCACATGGACTTCTTAGGACTGCACCCCAGAATTTGGTCACTGGCACAGCTAGACACCCTGCAAGGACAGTCTGCTGCTGTAAGGTTACCATGGGGAAGAGCAGGGCAGGCAGCTTCCCTAGGCCCGGTTGGCCTCACAAGGGCTGAACTGTGTTCCTTCCTCTACTCATCAATCATGTAAGTCTTCCTTTTAGGAGAAAAACCAAGAGTGTCTTATTTACATTTCCTTCCTGGGAAATAAAGTAGAAATCTACTCTCCTTTTTAGAAATATGAAGAATGATGAATAAGTATTTCCCCTTACATACGTTCATTTCCATTCCCATTTACAAGAGAGAAAAATTTGCACTTGGAGTCTTAGAACCCAAATGGCCTTCTTCTAGTAGTCAGGGTTAGACTGATAGCTGTAACAAACAATTCCCAAGTCACCATGGTGTATCTCAACAGAGGTGTATTTCTTGTTCAAATCACAGTCCAATGTGGGGGAGAGGCAGAGGTTGGGGGCTGAAGTGGAGTGAGACGGTGACGAGGGGGCTCTGATCCAAGCAGTTGTTCAAGGACTCAGGTTCCTTCCATCCAGTGCAGGGATTTTTAATGTTTTGTGTGTGTGTGTGCCATGGTTAGAACTATCCATTATCCCCCAGGACCTCAGAGTCTTCCACTGAACCCTTTGGAGGAAGGGAACAGATTGAGAGAGACCACGCAAAGGACTGTGTAGGAGAGTTAGAGACCAGGCTGAAAGCAGCATATTTCACCTCTGTCCACCTTTTGGTCAGCACTCAGTCATGTGGTTCCAACCAATTGCAAGGGAAGCTCAGAAACAGTCTTCCAGTGTGCATAGGAGGAAAATTAAATCAAATTTGGAGGATGCAAAGCCTTGTCTCACCACAGAATTATATTCACATAAATACAGTCCAGCTAACAAAGCAATTGTGCAGTAATTTAGGTCTTTACTTGAGAAGTTCAAAGAACAGATGCACCACAGTGCAATTGCTTTTTTTTTTTTGGTAAATCTTACTGTATGTCATATTCAGAAAACATAGATGTACAGCTTGATGAATTTTTACAAACTGAACACACCTGTATAACTAGCACTCCAATCAGAATATAATACTAGTCCCCCAGAACCCCTCTTGAGCCCCTTGTACTCACCAACCCTTCTCCTCCAAAGAGAATCACAACCTGACATATAATTGCATAGGTTAGTTTTGTCTGTTTTTTGAATATTGCTTAAATGAAATCATACTGTATATATTCTTTTATTTAACATTGTGTCAGTAAGTGTCATCCATGTTATTGCGTATGATGGTAGTGCTTTCATTCTCGTTGCTGTAGATTATTCCATTGTATGAATAAACCATTTATTTGTCCATTCTACTGTTGATGGGCCTTGAGGTAGTTTCAGAATATAGTAGTGCTGCTATGAACAGTCCAGTACGTATCTGTTGGTGAACCTATGGACACACCTCTCCTGGGTCTATAGTTAATAAAGCTAATTCGAAAAAGTGGAAATTGCTGGGTCATAGGATACGCACATGTTCAGCACAGTGGAAACTGCCAGTTTTGCAAAGCAGCTGTACCAGTTGACACCCCCACCCATTGTGTATGAGAGTGCCAACACTCGCTTTTTCTGTCTTTTTCCCCTTTGCTTCTTGAAATTCTCATTCTGCTGTGCTGCATTTTGTCTTCCTCACACCCGAGGCTGTGCTAGAACCTCTGAGTTTCCACCTCCTAGAAAACTGTTCCCCAAAGTCAAGTTTCTGAAGCTCCCAACTTTTCTCTCCCCTCTTCTGCTACTTCCTCACTTCGAGTTTGGTTGCTCCCAGCCCATTCATCAGATTCTGCATCCCCTAGAACTTGAGAACTGGCCTGGCCAGAGGAGACCTCGCCTCAGAGGGAAGAGAAGCCAGTGGTGGGAAGGAGGTATGTGTGTGTGTGTGTGTGTGTGTGTGAAACTGCATAACAAAGATAAAATTTCCTTTAGAGATGAGATGGGGAGGGAAGCCAAGAACACTCATTAATAATTTTTTTTCTGTCACAAAGGGAAAATGAATTTTTTAAAAAACCCTTAAAAATCATTAAGATGAAACGGCTGGAGGAGTGCAGGATCTTATTAATATTCAAATCCTCATGGCATGTGAACAGAGGGGAGAGGCAAGCGGCTGAGGTGAGGAAGGAAACTCCCCAAGACTCGCCACCCCCCACCGCTCGTGGAAGGGAGTAGAGTGTGGAGGTAAAGGAGCTGGGAACCCGCGCCCCCCACGCCCCGGGTCCTGGTGTGCGCTCGCTGAAAGGTTCCTGATCATGCCTGCTAGCCTGGGCCACGGCCGCCCTGATTAGTGGGCGCCTCAGGAGGGTACTGAGGCCTGAGACCGACTTGAGTGTTGCCACTCTCCTGAGAGATGCATAATCATCAATCAACACTACTGCCCCACTCAGACTAAGTGGCCTCTTGTGATTAGGGATCGGACCCTTGAAAAATAAAAACGCAATCTTTTAGCATTTTGAGTGTGTGCATTTGACAATGGCTTTCTTGAGAGCAGTGGGGGACTGGGAGCAGGAGGGGCG
>PVIY010055486.1:0-13716 GCA_004026745.1 Myrmecophaga tridactyla | reverse complement strand
TTGGTTTGTTCCTTTGACTGGGCCATATCTTCAATTTTCCTAGTGTGATTTGTTATTTTTTGCTGGCATCTAGGCATTTAATTACCTTAATTAGTTTATTCTGGAGATTGCTTTCACTTCTTTTACCTAGGGCTTTCTTGCTGGATGAATTTGTTGTCTATCTGTTCTTTGACATTCAGTTCAGCTTTATCTGGACCTCTAGCTTAAGTTTCGTTTAACAGAGGAGAATTTTTCAGTTCTTGTTTTCTTGTTTCTTGCCCTGCTTGTGTGGTGCCTTTTCCCCCCAACCCTTAGGAGGGTCTATGTAGGTATTATAGACCCCAGCCAGATTTTCCCAGACCAAACTGACCTCCTATCAGGAGGAAAGAGTCACCTGAGGGTGAGACCCAGCAGGTTGAAAGACTTTCCTGCGAAGTCTCTGGACTCTGGTTTTCTTATCCTTCCCAGTATGTGGTGCTTGTCTGCCTGCAGGTCCCACCAGTGTAAGATGATACAGTACTGTTAACTTTGGCAGACTCTCCTTGCAGGGGGCATGGTGGAGACAGAGGAGAGGTTGTAGGCTGGTTTTAATGGCTTCAAATTACCAAGCCCTGGTGTCTGAATTCCTTGAGGGAGGGATTCCACCTGAGTTGGGCTTCACCCCTCCCCTGGGGAAGGCACAGGCTCCAGACAAGCCCCCAAATGAGCTAGCTTCTGCCTATGTCTGGGGCAGTTGCAGCCTGAGAAGTCCTGCCGCTGTATTCAAAGGCAGTCAAGCCTTTGTAGAAACACTACCACAAAAACCTCTGTTTCCTTTTTTCCCACCCCCCCTTTTTCTGTCAGCTCTGCCCCCTTGGCACCAGGGCAAAAAGGAGCAACCTCCACTTTGATCAGGTTCACCTAAGCTGGGGGCCTATTTTTAGTAGTCAAAATTTGTTAATTAATTCCACAGTTGGCGTTTGATTGTGCCCAGTCCCTGCTGCTGGTAAAGTCCTTTCCTTTCCCCTCTGGGAAGCAGCCTATAGGGGAGGGGTGCCGGCCGCCGCAGCTTTGGGAACTTATGGTTCTGGGGGGGCTGGCAGCCGGTCCAGCTGGTCCAGAGTGGGGTACGCTGTGTGTCCGGTCACTAACGTGGCCCCAGGAGCTGTTCTGTACTGTTTCTGGTTATTTAGTAGTTGTTCTGGAGGACGAACTAAAACGCGCACGTTGTTAAGCCGCCATCTTGACCCGGTAGCCTCTGTCTGTTCTTTATTCTCATTTTTACTTCTTTGATTTTATTTTATGTTCTTTGATGTCTTATGAGCCGTTACTCTTTCTTGTGTTATTTTAGTGGTTGCTTTAGGGCTTATAGCATACATCTTTAAATTATCACAACCTTAACTTCCAGTGGTACTATACCACTTCCTGTAAAGCATAAGAATCTGTTTTTCCATATCTTCCCACCTGACCTTTGTTACAATTGTTGGCATATACTTTTTCTTCTACATGTATTACCTAAAATAAGGTTTTTTTAAAAAATTTTTTATTGTATAAACCAACATATATGCAAAGCAAAGAAAGAGGAAAGCAATAGTTTTCAAAGCACTCTTCAACAAGTAGTTACAGAACAGATCCTAGGGTTTGTCATGGGCTACCATACAATCCTCTCAGATTTTTTCTTCTAGCTACTCCAGAATTCCTTCTAGGAGGCTAGAAGGAATAAATATATATTTTTTATCATCACAATCAACTTTTTTTGTGAAGAATAGCATATATACAAAAAAGCAATAAATTTCAAAGTACAGCACAACAATTAATTGTAGAACAGATTTTGGGGTTTAGTATGGGTTATAATTCCACAGTTTTAGGTTTTTACTTCTAGCTGTTCTAAGATAGTGTAGACTAAAAGAGATATCAATTTAATGATTCAGCAATCATATTTGTTTGTTAACCCCTACCTTCTCTGTATAACTCCATCTTCACCCCTGATCCTTCTATCCTACTTTCTAGGGGTATTTGGGTTATGGCCATTTGGAAGGAGCTGTCAATAACATGGTGTAGGGAGATGGAACAAGCTGATGCTCTGGAGAGGCTGGGCAGTTTAGGTTTCAGGACCTGTCTGGTCCAGGGACCCATCTGGAGGTTGTAGCCTTTGTACTATTGTTGTCATATATTTTACTTCTACATATATTATAGACCCTAAAATAAGTTTTTATTATTTTTATTTAGATAATCAATTATATTTTAAAGAGATTTTAAAATATAATTTTTTAAAAATCTTTATATTTATTCACATAGTTGTCATTTCCAGTGCTCTTCATTCCTTTTTGTAGCTTCATTTGAAGTCATTTTCCCTCTGTTTGAAGAACTCCCATTAGCATTTCTCATGCTATACATTATTTCTTCAAATACTTTTTCTAACCCCCCCTTTCCTCTTCTTTGAGGACTCTAATTAAACATATATTAGGCCGTTTAAATTGTCTCACAGCTTACTGATGCTTTATCTTTTTATCTGAATTTTTCCCCTATTGCTCTGTCTTCAAGTTTACAATCCTTTGCTTTGCATGTCTAATTTGCCTGCAATCCATCTCATACATTGTGGTTTTAATCCTTAAGAGGTTGATTTAGGTCTTTTTTATATCTTATCTCTACTTGTTCAGTCTTTTCTCTAAGTTTTCTCTCTCTCCCTCTTTTTTTCTTTTGCATGGGCAGGAACCAGGAATTGAACCCAGATCTCAGCATGGCCAGCGTCTCTAGGTTCTCTTTTAATATCCTCATCTTTCTATCATTTGTGTCATTTCTGGAGTGGGTTCAATTGATTTATTTTTCTCCTTATTATGGATCAAATTTTTTTTTCTTCCTTGTACACCTAGTAAGTTTTGATGGGTGCCACACATTTGGTGGACACTAGATTTTTAAATATATTTCTATGGATATTTTTTACACTTGTTTCTGGGATGTGGTTAATCTGATCCTTTAGAATTTTGCTTTTAAGCTTTGCTGGGGCTAGTTTTCTATTCTTGAGTACTGTACCCAATGTACTGTGAATTATTGGACACTCTGACTAGTGGAATCAGGAACTATACCCAGCCTCGTATGATATTTGAGGACTGTTTCTCCTAATCTTTTCATGTGATTATTTTCTATGGCATCAGATAGTTCCCTCACATGCACGCACTGATCAATACTCAGTTGAAGATATGAGGAAACCCAGTTCAGTTCGCTAGAGTTTTGTCTATCCGTACAGTTCTCTTCTCTCTAGTACTCCTCACAGTGCTCTGTGAACTCTAGCCACCTTGGCCTCCTCAGACTCCCAGCTCTGTCTCCTCAACTCAGGGAGTCCTCTGAGCTCTACTTTCCCTGCGTTAATATGCAGAATGAGAATTCTCAGTTTATTCAGAGTGTATGAGTGTTTACCTTGTTTGTTTCCCATCTCTCAGGAATCACTGTCCTTCACTGCCTAATGTCAGATGTCTTGAGAACCCACTGTAGCATATATTTTTCTAATTGTTTTTTCTAATTGTTTCAGATTGCCAGTGTAAATTAAGTACTTGGTATTCCAGCTTGGCCAAAAGTAAATCTCTATTATTCTTTTAAATTTTTTTCCCTTATTTTTAGCTTACATTGAGTGCCTTAGCTAATGAAGCAGATTTCTCTTGGTTATAGTCACTTTTCCCCTAGCAATCAAGCCATTTTTTTTTCAGTTATATTTGCAGTAAGAAATCTTCAGGAGCCAGGAAAATAGGTCGTAAGAATTGTATGGCAAGGCTCATGTCTGGTAAAATAATGATTGTCTACTCACTCAGCTCCTTCTACAATTGAGGAGGGATGATTCAGTCAATTAATATGCTAGATTAGAAGGTACTTTTCTGCCATGGGAGTGTAGCAGCAGCTTCTGAGTATAACCATTTGGTGTCCTCCCTAAGTTCTCTGCATCAGGACTAGCTGTCCATTAGAAGAATAATTTAGAGACACTCAGAGACCTAGTATCTCATATTTTTTCCCCACACAACCCAAATATTTGTTTCTAGTTGTATCTAAGACAGAAGAAAATCTAGGGTAAGGTATTATTTTTAAAGGTGAACTTATTTAAGACTTCTGTAGATGAGATCAATAACCAGACTAGTAGGATGCTTTGAACTACAGATTTTCGATATCCTTATCATTAGGGATTCTAAAAACCATTAGGGCAGAAAAATTATTCTCCACGTTTTTACATCTCAATATAATCAAACTCAAAAAAAATGTCATTTGCTCACGGTTGTATAGAGCGATATGAGGATTCCAGGCCCTATCCTTTATATAGTTTTCCATTTGAGTTTGACTAATCTCCACTTGTCTCCATTTTCTGGATAGGTCTATCTGCAGGTTGGATTTCCCAGATTATTATTGGAGATGAGCAGCGGCAGTACCTCTTGGTGATTGGGCAGGATGTAGATGATGTCCAGTTAGCTCAGCGTTTGGCTCAGGCAAATGAAATTGTCTTGTCCTGGAACTGCTGGAAGCTCTGTGAGCAGTACATGTTTGAAGTGGAAATCATGAGGGAGGATGAAGCTGTGAAGGTAGGAAACTGGCCCCATCCATTCCACACCCTGAAAAAGCCTTCCTACTACCAGGGCAGTGCTTTGATGGTGTTCACATATTGCCTGACCAAACCAACAATCACTGGAACTCTATTTTGGAAGGAAGCTAGGAATATTCTCCCAGAAAGATAGGTGAGGCAGAACAGTAAGGCTCAGAAAGTTAAGGATAAATGAGAGAAAGAGAGTCTTCAGCCACTGTGCTAAAGAACCAGAGTAAATCAAGTTGGTAGGAGGACAGAGAATTGAGCAGTTTCCTTTCTATTTTTTAGTTAAGAGATATGCGGATCATTGACCCATTTGATTTTGATGAGCATTTTGATAAGTGCCTCCGTTATCTGCCACATTACCATACAAGTGCTGGTGAGTTACTTTGTCCTTTCTACGTTGCCCAAAATTATTAATTTTTCACATAACCTGAGACATTTTATTTGTTTTCCTTTTCTCAGACACTCTAAGAACTGCATTGGACTTGGAGCCAGACTTTGTGCTCGAGCAAACCCTGCGGAAACACATAATGAAAAACCTTGTAGAAAAGGTATTTCCAGGTTCTTGAGTCATCGTGTAGACTGTGTGTATTTGAGTAAACAAGTGTACATGTATCCTTATTGTATCGATCCATTTCATCTCCAGTTCCCCATTGTAGTCCCCACAGATTTCCCTATCTGTACCCATCATTACTATGATGACATGTCTTAACTTTAGTTAGATTTCTCAATCCTAGAAAGCAGAAGCCATATTTCTTTTTCAATTTTCCCCTGAGGAACCTAGGATACTGCAAACAGGGTATATTGTTTGGTAAATATGTGTTGATTATATATGCATGAATGTATGTGAATCCCTTCATAAGCAATATAATGTCTAATGGAGTTGCACATATCAGACTAACTCTTAGGAAATGTAAAAACGTGGAAATATTTCATCAGTGAATTTAGGTTTAAAGCCAAATAGTTTTATTTCCAGGTACACAGGTTTGTACAACCTCTGTAATGTTCAAGTCTGATTTTTCGTTTGTTTTAGCCTGATATCCCTAAGTTATTTTCCCATACTTAACATAGGGCATAAAATTAAAATGCCTAAATATCATGCCAAGAGTTGAAGGTACAGGCAAGGTAACTCACTGTGCCTTTGCAGATTGATGAAGGTCAACCTATGGAATATGTATCCGAATTCCGTACTGTGACTATAGTTTTGGTCAGTCTAGAGTTCCACAAGACAACATGGATGTTGCATTTATGTCACCTTATCCAGGAGGCTGCCTTATATATCTCCACAGTCATTGAGAAAGGGGGTGGCCAGCTAAGCCGAATCTTTATGTTTGAGAAAGTAAGTACAAAGGAATTTGACCCATCAGCATTAAAGGTAAGGAAGAATAAAAGCCTCATGTGACCAGTTTCTCTCATGTAGTATGCATGTAAGTCATATTCTATACCACTTACTTTTTTAATATTTTTAAACTTTTTATTGTATAATATAACATATATACAAAGCAAAGAAAGGAAAAAGCAATAGTTTTCAAAGCACTCTTCAACAAGCAGTTACAGGACAGATCCCAGAGTTTATCATGGGCTACCATACCATCATCTCAGATTTTTCCTTCAAGCTGCTCCAGCACATAGGAGCTATGCCACTTATTTCATAAACAAGTTCTATTGCATTAAGACTTCAACTGATAGTTGAGAAATAGTATACTGTAGTTAATTTAATTTTCTTGAGGGTTAACCCCCAGATCCCTTTATTTAAAAAAAGTTCTTATTGAAAAATCCATATAGAAGCCTAAAGAATATTTTTCAACTTGATTAGCAAAGTAAATGCTAAGTAAATTAGAATTTCTAATTAATTTCTAAGTAAATTAGAAATTTCTCACATAATTGAGGATCTTGGAGAGGAGCAGCATCGTAATACTTAACATTCTAGATGAAGAATATTTAACATTCTAAATGAAGAGTTTTTCTTGGGTGCTCAAGCACACACCATACCATGGGTTGGCTTAAACAATGGTTATTTATAAGCTCATGATTTCGAGACTAGGAAAAAGTCCAAATTAAGGTGTCGTCAAGGCAATGCTTTCTTCCCAAACACTGATGTGCTGGGGCTGTCCACCTGTGATCTTGCTCCTGGGCTCCTCTATCACGTGGCAAAGCACATGGTGGGTTCCCTTCTTTTCTGGGTTCTGTTGACCTTCAGCTTCTTGCTTCCTTTGGCTGAACTTCATTCTGCTTATAAAGGACTCCAGCAATAGAGTCATCATGGGTCAGTAAGACCCATCCTGCTTAGGTTGGGCCACACTTAACTGAAAGTAACCTCATCATCCTTAAAATGGGCTCATATCCACAGGAATGATTTTATGAACATGTTTTTCTGAGCCTGCACGTGCCAAAAAAAAAAAAAGTGTTTTTCTGTAGTTCCTCTCTCCAAATTACCATGTAGGTTTACCCCAAGTTATATTCTAGAAGTTGAATTTTTGAAAAGTTCTTGGTATCAGATTTTCTTGTGTTTTAAATTTCACTTCTTTGAATAGTTATGAAGGGTTTAGTTAAATCAAGATTTTATTTCATTTTTTAAAAATTTTCATGTTGATGTGGTCCAGGGTGTCTATTGCATGAATCTTGTCAAGTCCTGCATTATTAACAGAAAACTAGTCAAGACGGGATCTGGTTTCATTCAAGGGAGTTAGTTCAATTGAGGCAAACCCTATTCCTTCCCCAGTTAAACTTCTCTTTTCCTTTTTGTCATCATTTCCAGGGCTGCATGTTCCTCTGTGTTTTTGGCCTTCCTGGAGATAAGAAGCCAGATGAGTGTGCCCATGCCCTGGAAAGCTCCTTTAGCATCTTCAGTTTCTGCTGGGAGAATCTTGCTGAGACCAAGTGAGGAGGAAGGTGGGGCAGAGAAAAGCTTCTCAGGCCCCAGGGTGTTCTTCAGGCAGGGTAGGAGGTAGTGACAAGTAGCAGGGGTTGAAGGTTTCAATAATCGATCTAAAGGGGAGGAAACATGCTAAGGGAAGTCAGCAAATAAGATTTACTTAGAAGTCATTAGACACAGAACTCTGCTGGATACCCAGGGAACGTAAAGTTTCCATCCAGTGGAAGGAACAGAACTCATATAGCAAGATTCAAGAATATGGCAAAGGGATAAGCAATAAATTGATTTGATGGGAATAAGATATTTACAAATATAGGAGATACAGAACAAAGGCAGCCTGTCTACATGAGGAGAGGAGAGAGGAGTTATGGAGCAATTACCTAGAAAGAAAAGAACCACAAGTGATTATGTTTTCTTTTTGACTTTTGCTCTTGGTCTGTCCCAGATCCCATTGGTTTTTCTGGGCTTCACACTGAATTAATTTCCCTCCTCCAACTTTACCTCACCCACCCCACCCCAACTCCACACGCACACCTTCCATACAGCTCTAGTCCTAATAATGGTATTAAAAAGACACATTTTCCCAGTAGTTTTCCATGAAAAGGTTGGTTGGAATTTTTCAGTTTTTTTTCCTAAAGCTATTGGGAAAGTATATACATGAATGAGTTTGAAAACAGTTATTTCTAATACTATAACAACAAGCCAAAGATTTGCCATAATTTGCTTGCTATAATTTCTTCAAGATGAATAAAAATTGTTTCACATATGTAGATAGTGCTTTAATATTTAGAGAATGTTTTGTATATACTACCAGAACGAAAACTTTTATCCCTCTTTTACACAGGAAGAAACTAAGGCCATAGAAGAGAAGTTATTAGCAAATAGCAGACAGAGCTGGTAATGAAATCCAAATCTTCTGTCTTCAAATCCTGTATTTTTTCATTACCTCACAGCTGCCTCCTACAAAATGCAAATACATCCCTGAAAGGGATAATACATATTACTGATGTGATATAACTATAGAGATGGAGTCATAGAATCTTATTTCTGGAAAGGAATTTTAAGATTATCTGATCCAACTCCTTGTTTTACAGATAGGCAAGATCCTACAGTTTCTTATAGATATTTTTAGCCTAGGGCACATTTGCATTGATGTTTCTTACAGTGTTGGTGGGATCCTACAACCTACCCCCCAAGTCTTATCTCCAGTATGTGTGTACTGGGCCATCTATTCAGGTGTTATGCTTTTCTGTTCTTGAATTTTGCATTGACCCTTGGCCTTCAAGGGTCCTGCCCTTGGCTCTTTCACCAGATTGAGATAGACATGTCTTTGCACTTCAGTATGTCTTACAATGCACTTTAGAATGTCTTCTGTGACTCTTAGGCCCTTATTTGGTCCTTTCAGTCTTTCTCAGCTTAGAACATAATAAATTTAAGGAGAGCTAAATGGGATTTTAGAGTTCATCTAGTCTGACCTCCTTAATATAAAGAAACTAAGATCAGGAGAGATTACCTTGGCAAGACAAATAGCTTGGCAATGTCAGAGCCTGAAAGCTAGGTTTCAAGGTCAATGTTTTCTTCCCTTGAAACATAATCACCAATTCACTACGTCCCAAGTGTGTTTCATAGAACACTAGACCCTTAATAAACTCTTAAAAAAGAGGTTTTCATAATTAAATACATTTTTTTTTAATTTGCATATGGGCAGGAGGCACCAGGGATCGAACTCCAGACCTCCAGCACGGCAGGTCGGAGCTCTGCCTGCTGAGCTACGGCAGCCACCCATAATTAAATACATTTTTGAAGTGAGGCAAACTATATTTCCTTCTTGGGGGTTCACAATGTACATTTAAATATCAGTGGTTCAGAGTAGTCTTGCAGTAAAGAAATCTGTTACATTTAGTTTTACTCAACATTTCCCAAATTTACTTAATCACCAAACACTTTTTCTCCAGAAACACCTATAAACATCAAGGAGAACTAGTGTTCTGAGAAACGCATTTTGAGAAATGCTACCCAAAGCTTGGCTTCTTCACCTGCAATTTAAATGCAGGACTTAGTCTCAGAGATTCCTCTGTGGCTCACTAGCAGGTACCATTGCTCAAGCCTCTCTCTATCAAACCAACTCTTACCCAGAACCAAAACTACATTCCATATCTCTTTTTTCAAAGACCATTTACCTTCAGTTTTCTTCTACATTGCTCTTTCTCATCTGAGAAATACCTTCAGTTTTCAGCTCACTTACAAAAGAAAAATGATTCTCTGTTTCCAATAATTCATAAAACGTTTTCTGGCTTGTTTTTACTATTTCTCCAGGATACTTTTAAGACCCAAAGAGTGCAGCCTCAGAATCTCATCATTATGGTTCTTCAGCACCAGAAATACTTTGCCTATATTTACATATATATTGAATAAAGAAGTAATTCTTCATCAATGGAGAAAGGTTTTAAAAGAAAAAAGGAACATGGGCTGTCAGGAAGATCAAGGGGAGATTATAAAGCATAATAGAAAGAAGTAAGAAATAACCTAGCAAGAAAAGTATTCTTTGTTTCATTAACATAGTCTTATTAATAGCTGAGTATCTTGCACGCATAAATGCATTTATTCAATAAGCATTAATTGAGCACAGCTGTGAGGCAAGCACTGCACTAGGTGCTATAGGTCTAAAGATAGATGAGACACTAAATCCTCAGCTAAGTAAACAACTAACTTCAATACATTGAAATTCAAGTGCAGAAATACTGTGCTATAGTTTCTGCAACAAAGTCCTATGCAAGGAAGTAGTGATTTTTCCTGGAGCCACCAGGGAGGTCTTTTTTTTTTTTTTTTTACATGGGCAGGCACCAGGAATCGAACCTGGGTCCTCTGGCATGGCAGGCAAGCATTCTTGCCTACTGAGCCACCATGGCCCACCTGCACCAGGGAGGTCTTGACCATAGAGATGATTTTTGAGCCAGGTTAGGAAGGCAAGGAGGAGTTCAGCAGGTGAAAAGAATAGGAAAGGGCAGTTTAGCATGAAACTTTAGAAGATTATAAATTTTGCCCTTGGTGTGAGAGCAGAACCAACTGCCTGGTTCTTGTGCCTCTTTCTTACCCTGGTGTGGGCCCAGTGAATAAATGATGAGAACCTTAAAGCCTATCCTTAGAGCTAAGAAGGAGTACTTTGATACCCTAGGAGATGGTAATGTTAAGATTGTTGCCACTTTTCATGATCTCTCTGAACACCTGAAAATTATTTATTTGTATCTTTAACTTGAAACTAATTATGATTCATTGCCTCCTCTTTCTCCATCTGCATATGTTTTGCCTATCATAAGAAATATTCACATCTGCCCAGTAAATGTGCATATTCTCTGCTATATAAATTGCTTATTGCCACTTTTGATCTTTTGCCACAACTGGAACGATGCATGCCCTCTTTTTTAGTAATTCATATTTCTGATACTTTTCCATCCTGACCTGGGTAGGACCTCTTGTTTCTGCATCTCTCTCTGTTCCAATCAACTTCTGTGCTCTAGCTCCCTTAAGCTACTCAGTTTTGCACAGGCATCAGTACTTTCAAAGCTTGCGTTTTTTTTTTTCCCAAAGGATAGAATCCTACTGCCCTGCTTTGTCATCTTCAACATTCAAGGTCCAGATTGATTTCTCCTCCTTTCTGAATACTCTTTCTATCCTCCAGTATGAGATGGCCCATCCTTTCTGTTTCTCTATTAATGTGCTATACTGACCACTGACATATAGTATTTGTCTTGCTGACCTATAAATATGTCTCTTTATCTTCTTCAATCCCTACCCCAGGCTGAACTTCTCCAGGGAAGCCCAGCCCAGTATGACGTAGTATACGTACTTCTTAATGCTTGTTGAATAAATTAATATATGCATGCATGAATAAATGAACCCATGGTACTCATTTAAAAAGTATATTCCAAGATTAATATGATTCAGTAAGTCTTCTATCAAAAGCCCCAACAAACCAATTATTCCTTTACTTTGACATTCTAGCATTATTTGATGTTAACCTTTACTGGTAGCTGTTGTTTTCATTTTCGGCTTTTATCTGAGGCAGCATAGTATAGTGGAAATAGCTTGGTCTAAAGTCAGGAGGCCTGGATTCTCATCCTGACTCATTGCTGGCTTTTGCTATGTGACTCTTAGAAAGTTAATTAACCCCTTTGGTTTTTTCTTTTGTCAAATAGAATATTTGCCCTACCTACCTCACAGGTTTACTGTTAGTTACCCTTTAAAGATCAGATGAGGTCATCAACTTGAAGGTACTTCAAAAAGCATCTACATATATAAGATTTTTAAAAAATCTTTTTTACAGGTAATTCACCAATTAAAATTCTGGAGTAGGGGCAGCATTCCGTTCCTTTTAATTATCTCCCTCATATTCAGCACTTTGTACCCATCATGAAACATAGACTGACAGCAGCCCCTGGACTTTTCTCTTCTGAGCTCTGAAACTGGAGTTCTGAATCTGGGGAAGTGGCAGATATTATGCCTGAACTGGATTTTTTATTGTATTTATCCTTGTTGCTTTTCTGATCCTTAGGCTTGTTTCCATCAGCATTACCAATGGACCAGTATTCTGTGGCATGGTTGGAGCAGTAGCAAGACACGAATATACAGGTAGACTAGAACACTGAACTGATGGCTCTGTGACTTAAAGGATGAAGGTATTGGTGGTAGTCCAAAAATTCTCTGCCTTTCTATTTACTGTCTTCCTGACACAGTTATTGGCCCAAAAGTGAGTCTAGTAGCCAGAATGATAGCTACTTATCCAGGTTTGGTGTCCTGTGATGAGGTAACATATCTAAGATCAATGCTACCTGCTTACAACTTCAAGAAACTCCCAGAGAAAATGATGAAAAACATCTCCAACCCAGGGAAAATATATGAATACCTTGGCCATAGAAGATGTATGTGAGTATCACTGTTTGATCATTCATTCCCATCTTTTACAGAATCAGGGTGTACAACTCCTAAGTATCAATTGCATGAAATTACAAGGAAAGATGCTGCTAGTACTGGCCTGCTGGAATATGAGACATAGTAGGGTTTAGTGTCTGAAATCTTTAACTTTTATGTTTGACTCTTAGCTAGTTCCTCAGTGACTTCTTGCTCTCTAGCAGGAAATAAATAATACTAGGTCACTAATTCAGATATTCTTTTCTCATTATTCCTTCATACTTTATTTATTTCCCTGAATCAGAATCAATCAATAGTACTCTACAACCAACAATACCCCTTTTAGTTTCTTTAAAAAGACTTTATGCAGAGCTCTGCACTTAGGTATCTGAAAATACTTGCATATGAGGAAAGTCTGTTCCTGAATCCAAAAAAAGAGCCTCCAAAAATTTTGTACGATTTGAATGATTACATGGTATGTAATTCTCATTGAATCCATTTTTAATAGACATATTTCCCTTTTTTCTTCTTCCTAGAATGTTTGGAAAGAGACATTTGGCCAGAGAGAGAAGTGAAAAGCACCCTTTGTTAGGTAAGTTTTCTTTTCTAACTTAAATCATATTTTTTTCAGCTATAGATAGCTAAATGTGATTTTCAAATTCCTCTTTATGCTCTTTACTGTCTTCTTGATCTCCTTTATGTCATTTGCCATCCCACTTATTTTAGTAAGTAGATTTATATGGACATCTTTGATTAGTTGTTCCAACGTCTCTGTCTCCTCTGGTGTTTTAATTTGGTCATTTGGCTGGGCTAATATCTGTCTGTACTGTGATATGCTTAGTGATCTTCTGTTGTTTTTGTCGCATGTAAATAGCTTGATTGATTTACTTTAAGAGTTGATTTCCTTCAGTAGTCTAAAGCCTTGTGTTTGCAGGATGGACGTGTAGCAGGGTGCAGAGTACATGGTGGGGCACAACAGTGTGGTGATGCATTGCCGCACAGGTATAGGCGCAGGTTGGAGATATTATGCTGGTGGTGCTTGTGAATGTGGGCACCCAGCAGCCAGGAAGGATGTAGTTGTACAGGTGCACAGGTCTAGGGGGCGTAACCCTGGGGTGCGCTGGTCTAGGGCATGCAGCCCTTTGTGTGCATGTGCAGCACTATGGCAGCAGGTCGGCGTTATGCCTTCTGGACTGGGGACAGATGTGACCTGGCTGCTCAGTTCAACACTTTCTCAGAGTTGGGAAGCATGACTGAGGGTCGTGTGCATGCGTGTGTCTAGGAGTACAGTAAACTGATGTTTCCAGAGCTGAGGGGTGTGACTGGGGACCGAGCACATGCATGGGTCAGAGCTCAGGCCAGGCAGGGCGAGGTTGTGCAACACTATGGGCGGGGGTGTGTGTGTAAG
>PVIY010055485.1:0-13733 GCA_004026745.1 Myrmecophaga tridactyla | reverse complement strand
TATGGCCTGTAAAAAATTTTTTTTTCTGTTTGTTATATTTTTCTGTTGTCTTTTTATTTCTTTTTCTGAATTGATGCTAATGTTCTGGGAAATGATCATGATGATGAATATGCAACTATGTGATGATATTGTGAATTGCTGAGTGTATGTGTTGGGAATGTTTGTGTTTCTTGTAATTTTTTTAATTAATAAAAAATTTAAAAAAAAAGAGTGCAGAAATAGACCGCCAAATCTATGGTCAACTGATTTTTGACAAGGCCCCCAAATCCTCTGAACTGGGACAAAATAGTCTTCAATAATTGGGTATGGAAGAACTGGATATCAATAGCCAACAGAATAAAGAGGACCCCTATCTTACGCCCTACACAAAAATTAACTCAAAGTGGATCAAATGCCTAAAAATAAGAACTAGCACCATAAAACTTCCAGAAGAAAATGTAGGGAAACATCTTCAAGACCTAGTAATAGGAAGTAGCTTCCTAAACTTTATACCCAAAGCACAAGCAACAAGAGAAAAAAATAGATAAATTGGAACTCCTCAAAATAAAATGCTTCTGCACCTCAAAAGACTGTCAAAAAGGTGAAGAGGCAGCCAATTCAATGAGAGAAAATATTTAGAAATCACATATCAGACAAAGGTTTGATTTCCTGTATATACAAAGAAATCATGCAACTCAACAACAAAAGAACAAACAGTCCAGTTATAAAATGGGCTAATGACATGAGTAAGCATTTTTCTGAAGAGCAAATACAGATGGCTCAAAAGACATGAAGAGATGCTCATTTTCACTGGCTATAAGGGAAATGCAGATCAAGACAACAATGAGATACTACGTCACATCTACAAGAATGGCTACTATTAAACAAACAGGAACCTATAAATATTGGAGAGGATGTGGAGAAAATGGGACGCTTATGCACTGCTGGTGGGAATGTACAATGAATGGTACAGCCACTATGGAAGACTGGTTGGCGGTTCCTTAGGAAACTTAATATCGAGCTGCCCTAAGACCCAGCAATAGTGCTACTTGGTAAATAACCAGAAGAGCTGAAAGCAATGACACAAACAGACATTTGCATACCGATGTTCACAGCAGCATTATTCACAATCGCCAAAAGGTGGAAACAAACCAAATGCCCATCAATAGATGAGTGGATCAATAAAATTTGGTATATACTTATGATGGAATATTATGCAGTAGTAAGCCAAAATCATGTCCTAAAGCACATGACAAGATGGATGAGCCTTGAGGATATAATGCTGAGCGAAATTAGCCAGACACAAAAAGACAGATACTGTGATTCCACTTTTTTTGACCAGCATAAAGGTATAATCAGAGGCTTATAATACAGAATACAAGGGACTTAGAGGTACATAGAAGCTAGCGATGGGTGAACCGTTAGTTAATGAGGTTGAACTCCAATGTAAGGGAATAGATAGGAGCGAAGGTGATTCTCTCGTGTGTCTAGAAGTAATATTATCATATTGAAGATGAACAAGATTGAAAGGGGATGTATAGAACTACGTGTCCCGCTGACTCACACTAGAAATATGAATGAGTTCTTGTAAGAATTACCTCAAAGATATGATTCTTGTATATAGAATGCTTAAGTCCAGGGTACGGGGGAAAACTGCTATTGCATGCCATGAGCTATGTTCAAAAGGAAACCATCAATCAGCACTACCACAGTCACAGCAGTAAATAATGAGGGAAGGGGACAAGAGTTAGGAGGATCTAAACAGATCTCCTATTTGGTGAGGGTGTGTTTATTGGTTTTCTGTCTTTTGGGAAAAATGAAATTACCTAAAATTGAGAATGTTGGTTGACTGTGGACTTTGGGCACTATACATGATGCCTGATGAATGAAGGTGACTGAAGGATGATGGAGAAGTAGATTGGTGAATGATGGTGTATACTTATGAACGAAGGTTGTGCTGCTACAAAAAGGAACAATGTTGTGAGGTATGCAATGATGTGAATGAACATGTGGGACATTTGCTGAGATGAAGTAAACCAGAAACAAAAAAACAATGGTTTGGTCACCTCTAGAAAATGCTTATAAGAAAACAGGGGCCTAGATTGTAAGCTTTTAGAAGAGACACATTAAGTCCAGAGTGGTGACTATTATTTCTGGATTTTGAGAGGCTGTTTTATATATATAATCTGATATTTAGAGATACAAATGAAGCTGAACAGGTTGGGGTTAAAGTGATTCAGAACCTAGGGGTAAGGAAGACAGTGTCTATATTTTAGAACTACACACACTCTTTGAGATCAATGGAAGAAAGGTTTATTTGATCTGGAACTGAAATTTTCTGTAGTGCATAATCTAATTCAACCTATCTATATAGCTCACTTGAACAACTGAAACACAGGGAGTACAGAATAAGAAAGAGGTCCTTTAAGCCTGTATAGATTACTGTAATGCCTGGAAACATCCTAGAGTATATTAACCAGATAATCAAAAACTATTGACAAAATCCGCTGAGGGATGGGAGAAAGGCTATGGAACTATTAAACTTTACCATCAGGGAATCCCCTGATACTACATCAAACTTTAGGGATACCCAAATCAATAGGCCATGCCCTCGATCATGAGACTTACTCTTGTGAAGCTTATGTAGGTAGCAAAGAAGCTTAGACTACCTATAGGCATGCCTAAGAGTGACTTCTGGAGGACCTCTGTTGCTCAGATGTGGCTCAGTCTCTCTAAGTCCAACTCTGCAAGTGAAATCATTGCCCTCTCCCCTATGTGGGACATGGCATCCAGGGGTGAAAGTCTCCCTGGCGACATGGGAGATGACTCCCAGGGATGAATCCAGACCTGGCACCATGGGATCAACAAGTATATCCTGACCAGATGGAGGAAAAGAAGCGTAATTAATGAAGTATCAGTGGCAGAGAGAGTTCAAATAGAGTTGAGAGGCTACTCTGGAGGTTGCTCTTACATAAGCATCAGGTAGACCTTGCTCTACCTATTATAATCTGCCAACCCCCAACCAGGACCATTTCAGCCAATCCTAAAGAACATCTAGGGCAATTTATAAGATTCCACAAGGGTTCCAGGCATGAGAGTTACTTGCCAGAAACCTAAAATCTCCAGAGGGGTCCCCGGTCCACATGAGTCCTGACACCTAGCCCAGTCTTTCCAGAACATCAGATAGTTAGTTGATAATTTCCTTACCCCATTTTAGTAACAGATCCTTCCAGTATCAAAAATTTAGAGTGCCACAGCCCAAACAACCCCAATGAGAGGTATGGAAAGATCAAAGGCGATGGTGGAATTATACATAGAAGGTAGGACTTAAATGAATATGGATGCTGAATCATTAAACAGATCTCTCTTTAAGTTTCCAGTATTTTAGAGCAGCTAGAAGTAAAACCTAAAATTGTGAAATTGTAACTCATGTCAAAGTCTGAAATATGTTCTACAACTAATTGTGGTGCTGTGCTTGGAAATTTATAGCTTTTTTGTATATATATTATTGTTCACAAATAAAAAAGGAAAAAAAAAGTCTAGCCTCCTATATTCTGGAGCAACTAGAAGGTAAAATATGAGAGGATCGTATGGTAGCTCATAACAAACCCTGGGATCTATCCTGAAACCATCTTTTGAAGAGTGCTTTGAAAACTATTGCTTTTTTATTTCTTTTTTTATATGTTATACTATACAATAAAAAAAAAAAAAGATAAAATACTTTACCCAAATTTCTACTCTTGTAACCTTTTCTGTGTTCTTGGGGGACAATACTTAATCAATACATGTTTCAATTTAACCATTAAATTTTGGTTTATTCAACAAATCTTAGCACTGCTTACAACATAGGAATATAATAACACTTCAGTGAAATGATGTATGTGAAAACACTTTAAAAATGACAAAAACAGAGACAAAAAAAATCAGTTACTTCTAGCTCTACCTTTATCCTTTGTTCTTAACAACTAGTAAATCAAAACCTATTAAAATGTTAATTTACTTTTTAATATGTTATGAATTTCAGGAGAACCCATTGAATACCTTTGGTGAATATTTATTACCATACTTGACATTCCGAATGTGATTATTTATTAGGTAAAAGTCAGATATTGAGAGTGATTTCCTAGGTAATTATTGTGCAGTGGCTAATTTATATTTAGATAGATCCTTTAGGTAAGAGACAACAAGTATAATAAGCATTGTAATAGAACTTGATTATCCCCAATTATTTTGGTAATGTTGCTTCAAAGCTCTTGAGTGTTGAGGAGTAAGTAAAAGACATCTTATATGTTCACAGACATGTCACAGCAGAGATGAGGGAAAATAAGGATCTATAGCAAAAGGTGGACTGGGAAAAGGGTAATACACGGAACATTTTTTTTAGAATAATATTAATTACTTCCCTAGGGAATTCCTTTAATAACATCCTTCATCCTGTATTTTCAATCTTTTTTCATTTGACATACACTAAAGAATAAATGAGTGGTAACAAATCTTCAGCGATGGCTGCCATCAGTTCTTTCCCTCTCTGTATGCCCATTCTTTTTCCTCTTCCACTGAACCTGGGCTAGCCCTACACTTGATTTGACTAAAAGAATGCAGAGGAAGTAATATTCTGGGAATTCTGAGCCCAGGCCTTCAGAGAGCTGGCAGTTTCTACTTCTTTCCTTTTCAAACACTGACCCTTATAACCCTGCACTTTGGAATGCAACCAACCTGCTGTGAGAAGCCCAAGCACTGTGGAAAGGTTATGCCACCCATGTCCTCTCCACAAGCTAACCATGTGGAAAAGCTATCATGAATTGTTATAGCCCTTAGGTAATTGAAGCCCCAGCCAACATCATGTGGAACACAAGAAACATCTAGTTGAGCCAATGAGGCCAATCTATTCACAGAATTATAAGGTTTAATGGTTGTTTTGAGCCCCTAAATTTTGAGATCATTTGTCACGGAGTAAGAGGTAACTAAAATAGAAACTGATACCTAGAAAATGGGTGATGTTACACCAAAATTCAAAACCTGTGGTCTTAGCTTTGGAACTGGGCAGAACAGCTTCAATCAACAGTGGAGGCTAGAAGAAGAATGAGTAAATTATTGTTAAAAGGTATTTTAGTTTCCCAACTGCTAAAACAAATACTATACAGTGAATTGCCTTAAACAGCCAGAATTTACTCATAGTTTTGAAGTTAGGAGAAGTCCAAAATCAAGGCATCAGCAAGATGATGCTTTCTACCTTAAGATTGCAGCATTCTAAGACTGGCTGCTCGTGATCCTTGGTTCTTGGCTTTTCTGTCACATGGCATTATACATGGAAATGTCTTCTCCTTTCTATTCAGATTGACTTTCTGCTTCTGGCTTTTTCTCATTGGCTTTCTCTCTGTGGCCTTCTCTATAGGGTCTCTGGTAATAGGATTAAGATCCATCCTGTTTCAGTTGGCACACCTCAACCAAAAACAATCCCGTCAAAAGGGCTTGTTTCCAATGAGTTCACACCCACAGGAATGGATTAAGAATAGGTTTATGCGGTACATAATTTAATCTGCCACAAATGGCAATACTTGTTATGAAAGACACTACTTTGTCCTGCAGTAATGTAAAAGATAGAACTAAGAAACTTGTGGATCTGGCCATGGCGATTTCCTGGTAGGTTACTGAAAATGCCAACTGACTTCTTCTGACTAACTGTGATAAATTTAAGAAGTGAACTAAATAAGAAACTGTTCAGTTTTGGAGTAGAATTCATAGGAAATACGGAGTACAGAACATCATCTCTTAACAGCAGAAGGTTCTCATATAAGGAATAGCTTCAGGACACACATCAAATCTAATGAAACATAACCTCACGTGGCTAAGATCAAGGGTGCAACTGTAGTATCCTTTGAGACTTCAGAAAGATTTAAGGCAGCGCCTCATTGACCTCTGAGCTAGGCCAGATGACTTGTAAGAATTGTGTGGGCATGCTTTGTAGACCTCTCAGCTAGACAACGGGGTACCTAAGATTCTTAAGGGTGTGTTCCTCAGCACTTAGACTCCAGACAAAGGTAGAGACAGACCCATTTTATAAAGATTCATGTCTTTTGTCTAATAGAGTGGATTACAATTTGAGTCAAAGGAAATTCATTAAGTTTTTAAAGTAATTACATCATTTTACCATTAAATGGGACAGTTCAAAATGAAGAGGCTACTGGGTTTTCAACTTCCTAAAATCAGGAAGCAGGTTGAGAAAGCTACTCAACTGCAAACATAAGCCATTTGTCATGGAAAAAGATGGTTATGAGTTGGGATCTCATAGAGTAGAGCCAAGAACTGAGAACCACTCAGGGAGAAGAATCAGGAATATGGTCCCTTGTTTCCAAATAATTAGCAGAATAGACATATAGTGCCTTCCTCCCTAAATAATGGCAAATTCTCAACTGGAGTTAAGGATTGTTATGGACCATTCACTGCTATGTATCTATGATTTTTCTTCTTTTTGGATATAAGTGTCCATTGCTTTTCTGGGTAAGTATGGAGAATAGAATTTGTTTGAGCTTACGTTATCTTCAGATAGAGAGGAATTCAGTAAAGGTGGCTCATATATATCTGAAACTGAATTAGATGACAAGGTACTGGGCCTTGAGCTTGAACCTCATGCCCTATTGAGATGAAATGTTAAGAAGTCTTGGGAGGAGGCAAATGTATTTTCTACATGTCATAAATAATTGTTTATGACCAGTTATGGTAACTAACCTCCAAAAATGGTTGTCATCAATTTATTTTATTATGGTGTACACAAATGTATTAATTCATTCTCTTGTCAATTAGGTGGTGACAAACAGGCATACCCTGAACATTCTTACACATATACTTTTGTGGCGCATACATGCAAGAATTCAATTTCTCTAGGGTATATATGTAGAAGAATGGTCAGATATTAGAATACATGAATATTTAATTTTGTAAGAAAATGTCAACTTGCTTTACAAATGGTTTATCAGTTTATAATCTCATTTGCAGTGTGAAAGTTGTCTTTTTGATCTATATCCTCTTCATTATTTTGTTACAGTTCTTAATTTTTTAATCCATTAGATGTAAAATAGTACTTGTTATAGTTTTAGTTGATAACTTAAGGTTAAACATCTTTTTCATGTGTTTAGTTTCATTCTCTTTCAATACATTTCTTGCCTTTTGCCCATTTTCTACAGGACAAGGAGAACAGATGTGGAGGTAATAGGAATCTTTGTCATGTTTCTAATTTTTAATGTATACAACTGAGTACTTTCATTTGTTCATATTCATTGCTGGACTTGCTGCTATCACCATACTTTCTAATTTTTTTCTCCTGTAATTTCTTCTTTTTTTTGGTATTGTCTTCTAATCCCACTTTTTAAACTTCTTTTCTTTTGGAATTATAATTCCTTTATCTTCTAGCAGTTACTTTGGAAATGCACATTAACATATTAAAATTTAAAGTTACATAATACCTTAATCCTTTTTTTCTGAACAAAAGCATCTCAGAATACTTTAATTCCAATCACCCTCTCCCATCTTTTAAGCTCTTGTTGCCCAATAATAATCTTATTTTTAAATTACACATTATTAATCTTTCATAATGTTTCATTTTACACTTTACAATTTTACTTATAAATACTTCTTTCATTATGATTGTTTAATATAAACAATAAGATTTCTATCAATTAAAACTTTACACAGTGGTTCTTCAATTTCAGATCATTCTTTTGATATAATTTTCCTTCTTCTTGAAAGTTATCCTTTTGCAGTTTCTCTAATGAAGAATCTGTGGTGGTAAAATCTGTTTTTCATCTGAACAGGTCCCATTCTCTATTTCCTCCTAGTCTTTATAATCCTTCCCTCCATATCCCTTACTTTCTCTTTAATATTTCTAGCTCTTTCTCTGTGCTTCTCACTGGATAATTTTAGATTTAGCGTTCTGTTCACAGGTTTTTTTCTTCATTTGAGTCTAATATAATATTCGACGTCTGAGGTGGGTTTTTTTAATTTCAATAAATAAGTATCTCATTTCTAGCAGTTCCATTTGGCTCTTTTTTCAGATCCACTTGTGGTTCCATCTTTTATCTTTTGTGTTGGTGATAAGATATTGAAGAGTTGAACCAATGCTTGTTATTCCGAAAGGTTTCCATTCACGCTAGCTAGTTTCAACTCATGCCTGGTGATCTTTAGTCATGAAATGCTACTGCTTGGTTTTAATTTATAGGAAGCTTGAATCTAAATTAGGAATGTTTTCCCCTTGAGAAAATTAATATCTGCTTATACAAAGAGCTACAGGATACTACAGATTTAGGGCTATTTATGCACTTTTTCAACTACCTTGGCTTGCAACAGTTTTGGATTCAGATGCTCTCCTTATATGACAGTTCTACTACTGACATCTGCCTCATCGCAACCAGTCTGCTTGCTTTAATATCCACAATTCCCAACTAAAAATGTGTTCACTTTTGAGGAGGGGAGGGAGGAAAGATAGATGTGAGGTTCTTAAAAATCTCCCCTACTTCTTTGAGCCTAGCATTGCATGTAAAAGGATTCAGGATCTAGTTGTTTTGCATATTTAGCCTATCATTCTACTGAAAGCAGAAGTCTTATTTAATACAACAGTTACAAGATATTAATCTGAGAAAGTGCAAGATGTACGTTAATCCTTACTGATTCAAACCTCTCTGGCAAAGTTGCCTAATCCTCTATCAGATTAGAACATACATCTTAGAATTGAGTGTCTACTAGAAAGGTCCTAGAGTGTGAACTTACATAACCCAACAGAAACCCTACAAAACTTCTCCTAGGACTCTATTACTGAGTTATTGTGCTAGCCCTGACTCTTCAAACTCTCAGTGTCCTGATCAATGTATGATTGAGATTAACAGGACTAAAATCTATGAAAATATCCTATCATTTGGAACCTCTTTTAAAAAAAAGATAATATTGATTTGTTACGTGCAACTTCCGTCTAGATGAATAACTTTATTTTTGGAAACCTGAGCCACCTATAATATAAGCAGGCCTAATCAAGGCAACTGGTGATTTCACTTTAGTAAAAAACACCTCTAATAGGCATTTATGGTAGCAGATATGGCTGTTGTCTTAAGTGCAGATGGACTGTTTCACTTTATGATTCATAACTGAAGCTCGGGGTTCTCTGGATGATCAGTAAGCTCTTTGTGCCTCACTCTAATCACTGAAGTAATGAAAGGAGATGCCTGCAGCAAGGAGTGCAACTGTAAATGCTGCAATCACACCTAAAAGTAAAACAAACAAACAAAATAAATGGAAGTGGAATGAGCAAACGAGAGGTTTAACTGATTCTATGCACTGTAATATGGACAAATGATGGGCCTCAACAACATATACATATGCTAAGAGCCTGCCAAGTGTTAGAGGAAAAAAAGGTAGTAAGTTGAAAAGTTAGATTGCGAAGGTTAGAATGGTAATCATTTATTTCATGACCTAGCAAAATCTAAGGAAAAAAATGTGTCTGTCATACATGTATGAACTTACATATACATACCTAAGAGAATAACTGTCATATACTTTAAAAAGTGTTGATGAACATTTATATTTGCACACGAGCTGTGTAATGCTACTTAGCTTCAACCAAATAGACAGCCCCAATCCATAATAGGTCTCAACCATCACAGTGCAAAGTCATTAGTACAACCACTGAAAGCTACAGAAGCTCAAGCTCTACCACCATAAATTCTAAGAATTAGGAACTGGGGGTTAAGTTTTATTGTTTTATTTATTTTTTCCCTCAGTATGATAATTAAAAAAAAAAAAACTAATGGTAGAATTCAGACAAACCACACACACACAAGCATAAAATATAAAGAACTTAGGCAACTCATTAAGTTTATCTAATGAGTAAATGACAAGAACTATAATTTAAGTTTTGGGCTCCTACCTCTTAGTTAAAAGGGTTAATGTTTACAAAAGCATTTTTCAAATTGGTATACTGCTGAACAACAGTCTACATGTTAAAATAAATTTGAAAAATGCTAGGTTAATGCTACTGTTGTACTTGCTGGAGCTTTAAAACACTAAAGTGTATTATAAATTTTCAAACCCAAATTTTACTTTTTCCATAGAACACATACCAACCTCTCCTGCAAAAGCAATCCTGGAAATATCAGTTTGGACAACACTTGTTCAATTATCTATGTTTTTCTAAAAAACACCAAAGACGTGTCATCGTTGAGGGAACTTGAGACAACACCTTATTTATTAGTCTTTCTATCTCTAAGACCTGGCAGTTTTCATAATAGTGGCTTAATCTATCTTTTAAGAAAGCAAAATGAAATGAAAATAGTTTCTCAATAGTAAGGAGTAACAAGAAAAATGAAATCTAAAATATCTTCTCTTCAGTGTTATAGAAGTAAAATACCTATATTTTGTTGCATTTTCAACACTATTGTAGTTTTAATTGGTTGTTCTGGTTGTTCATCATCTAAATTGTCCGATGAAGCTTCACTGTTAACAGAGGAAGAAGAAGCTGCAAGAGGGGAATAATAATAAAAACTATATGAAATAAGAATTACCAGTTTAGAATGACTTTTAAAAAAAATTTTAAAGAACATAAACTATCAACTCCATTTTCCATCCATTTTTTTTTTAACATAATGAATAAGCTCATTTTCAAATGCAGCAGAATTCAGTCTCATGGAATATATGTCAAATTGACATAATTTTCAAAACACTTACTGTAGTTTTATTAATTACATAAAACAGATGGCCACAGAGCCAGTTTTTAGTGACACCCATGATTATAATTTGTTTACTATATGATAGAAATAAACAGATACAAAAATTAAATGAAATAGTAACAAGGTAAACTTCCCTCTTACTTGGGTTTAATTTATATCATTCTTAGTAGGTTTAGCAATTAAGAATTTCAAATACTTTGATATTATTAATAATGTCAGGGGTCAGCAAACAGCAACCTTATAGGCTGACCTGGCCAGAGGTCTTCTGTACAGTTCATGACTTAAAAATGGTTTGCATTTTTAAAGAGTTGTAAAAAACAAAAAAATGGGACGGAGCCCTTATGTGACCCAAAAGCCAAAAGTATTTACTAGTTGGCTGGACATACAGAGAAAAAGTTTGCCTACTTTTGATATAAACTGAAATCTAAACACACAAGTAAAAGATGATCACAAATGTGACCTTAATTCTGAATGTTAAGTAAGCAAAAACATTATCCCACTTTACAAATGGAAAGCCAAAGCTGAGAAAGGTTAAGCGTCTTTATGGGCATCATGGGCAGCAAAGCAAGGATTCAAACATAAGAGCCTTTTCTATTTCATATGCTGATGATTTATGTAGGTTGAGCCTACCTGGATTCATTTAACACTGATTAAAAGTGTTGGAATTGAAAACATTCTTAATCCAAGGCCAGTGGTTTTGAACTTTTTTTTTAAAAATGCTTAGGAATCATATGAAATCACACAGAATCTTAAAATCTTACAGGAAATCCCAGTATACAAGGGGGATGAAAGGAGGACTACTCTGTTTAACAGGTGAGTGGACTCCTGGAGACAAACCAGCAACTTGTTCCCCACCAGAGATAGTGGAGTGCTGCAAGCCACTAGTACTCATGGATCCTTTACAAAAAAAAAGAAGGGAACCAAAGAGTGAGGGATATTAAATACTACTGCTTAATTCAAACTGAAATAGCTACTGTTTGAATTAAAAGTGTCCTTAAAGATATCTTTGTGTCTCAATGTACTAGCACAGGCTCAGAAGAATGACACAGAAACTTACTGCAACAGACATCTGTGCTAACAAAATGCATGAAAAAAATTACCTAATTTTTATTAATTTCCTATAAAGAAAAGTTCACTCCAATTTTCAGAAATAATCCTTAGAAACTACCTCATTACAGTCAAGGGCACTGATAGTCTTTTTTCCTTCTCTTACAGCATAAACTAAAGTACTTAAACAAAAACAAAACAAAAGTCTTCCTTTTTCTTTCTATCCCCACATCAAATTAGTCACAAGGCCTACAAATTTTTAATTTGAACTATCTCCAGAACTATCCAGTCTTCTCTATTTCCAGAGTTTGTAGTTTTCTCAAGGCTCTTAGCATTTTAATTCTGAACTACTTAAATCTCATCAACTTCAAATTTCTCCCAAATTCAGTCTATAAGTTTGTAAATTTGAATATAATTTATATTCACGCTAAAAAAAATGAGTTTTTTATTAGCAAATATTACTGCTAAAAATCTTTTACATCTTTGGGTCAATATAATCTTTGTATCAGATAAATTTCAAAAATTGTGACATCCTATTTGCGACAGGATTTTTAACTAGAGTACTTGTATATAATGAGCACAAAAATTTTGTTTTATTTGCCATGATATAGTATTTATAAATTTAATTACTGAAGTTATATGTGGTTATCCTGCTATAGTAGGTCAAGTATGAAAGAAAGGTAAAAGTTCTCCGCATAAATAATTTATTTCTATAAAGACATGCCACTGATGTATTTCTACTTTGGTAATGTGTCATACAAAATCACGTTGATGTGACACAAATTTAAGATTTTACTGAAGCAGAACATTTTCCAAGGATAAATAAAGCTTTTTCATCAAAATGTATTTGGTTTTGTTGAGGGTTTGTCATATTTTAACTCACTCTCAGACACGGTGTCATTTGCAATAAGTACTTCACATGTTCTCTGAAATTTAAGTGCAAATAACATATATGAATGATTCAATAGGAAATTACACTTCAAAGATTTCTTCAAACCAGATAACTGCAGGTAAATCCCAAATTAATACTATAGAAAACAACATTCTTGAGCAGTTGTGAACGCAAGAAAACCCTGGGACCATGGTGAAAAGTTGTAGATGTGTTCAAACTTCATTCCAAGCTGTAGACAGGTGGTCAAAACTATTTAGAAGCTTAAAATACAATCTTAGGTTCCTGAACTCCTTACTTAGTTGTCTTCTACCCCATCTCTGGATTGTAAATTAATGAAGTTTAACTATAGAGTGATTTAGACACAAAAATATATCTTCAATATTACTTCTTTTCCTTTATAATTAAATTACCAATGTTTAATCAAAATAATAAAAATTAATTTCAGCTCTAATACAGAGGCAAAGGTGAGTTCAACCTAATTTTAAAGGTGTGCCCTCAATTTTTTAGCTGATACTGTAGGTAACATACATATGAATTATTAAGTTAACGTCTACTAGGGGATGACTAATGCATCTAATAAATTTTAAAGCCACAGTTATCCCTGATCTTAAGTGAGTCATTTTGACAACATAAATGGTTCTTTATTCCTTAAGTCACTTAAAGGTATGTTATTTTAAGGTATTTACTTGGAAAAATATGTATTTTAAACATAGCAACTACTTGGCAACTATATTATAAAAGAAATAAATAATAATCAAGCAAATAATAGTCAAGTAATTAGAAAACAAAGACAGATAATTATAACAAATTTAACACTCTTAAATGCATAGCAATTGATTTCAACTTTTAATTCCAACATTTGAACTCTACTTTTTATGGTTTATTTCATATAGAAATCCTAATTTCAAATATTTAAGGAAATATGCATACTATAAAACTTTACTTCCACACATTAATACTGTTTTTCATTTTAATTCAGAAGATTCATTATTTAGAAGACTAATAATAATGTTAGCTAATATCACCTTACATTTATGTAACTTTTTTTGTTTATAAAATATTCTCCCTAGTATTTTTACTAAATTTTCCTATCAACCCAAAGA
>PVIY010055484.1:0-13713 GCA_004026745.1 Myrmecophaga tridactyla | reverse complement strand
GCGTGAGACCTCTAGCTTCGTTTTTTTTTCCTCAAGATACTTTTAGCAATTCGGGGCACCCTGCCCTTCCAGATAAATTTGCTTATTGGTTTTTCTATTTCTGAAAAGTAAGTTGTTGGGATTTTGATTGGTATTGCGTTGAATCTGTAAATCAATTTAGGTAGAATTGACATCTTAACTATATTTAGTCTTCCAATCCATGAACGTGGTATGCCCTTCCATCTATTTAGGTCTTCTATGATTTCTTTTAATAGTTTCTTGTAGTTTTCTTTGTATAGGTCTTTTGTCTCTTTAGTTAAATTTATTCCTAAGTATTTTATTCTTTTACGCCTCTTCCATTTGATGCGTGAACACCTTTTGAACTGTGTGGGATTTATATTTTTCCTTTCTGAAATCATTGTTGGATTTGGCCCATGACTCCAACCTGGCAAGATCTCCCCGAAACCCAATTCTGTCATTCAGCGAGTGTGGGAGAAAATTAATCCTCGCAGTTTAAGGCTGAATCCTGGGATTTTGAGTACCTTCAGCCCCATTAAGGAGGCTCTGACTGCTCAGGGTTGGGGTGGGTGGGAGCAGATAGGGGGCCATTGAGAAATATCTTATTCTGGAAGGAGTTTGTGAAAACCTAAGACTGGATTTGTGCATGTGTATATAAAACAGAACCAAAACCAAAAAGGAAAAGGGTGTGGTGGGGGGCAGAAATAGAAAGAAGGAAAGGTGAGGCAGATAAGATGCTCAACCACTGATCACTTTTAATTCATTATTTATCTTAAGTTCTGGGCAAAGAGTCAGGTCAGTTAGCATTTTGCAGGCCAGTTCTGTTACTCAGCCTCAGCATTGGTCTTAAACGTTCACTGAAGTTTCCACCTTGGGTGTTCTGTGCTTGGCCCCTGGCACCCACCGCCTGTCCTCTCAGGGCTCCCAGGCTGGTAGAGAAATAGTTAAGGACTCTCTGCATTCTTGCTGACTGATGAGAGCCCAGGCCTTAGAGGCAGCTGGGCCCAGGATGAATCGGGCAGTCCAGGCTTGGATTCTAACCCTGCTGCAGACTTCTTTTGTGACTTTTGCTTGAGGCTTTTGTTTTGTTTCTTCATCAATAAATGGAAATTATAATCTGTGTTCCATATGTGCATGAGCAAGTAAGTGATCTATTTAAGGTGGTTGAACTAAACCGGTGCTTACCTGGGATTGGCATGTGTCCAGAAGGTGGGGGTGGGTGGGGGGCAGGCCTACAAGGGGTCCATCAGCACGTGAGTTTTAGGAACCCCTGGAAAAGGTATTTTCCAGGTGTACAAGCCTGGATTGCAGATGTTGTCTTGAACAGAAGAGAAGCTTCTGAGCCCAATGTAGTGTCTGCCACCGAGCGAGTCCCCCAGCCCCACCTATGGGTTATTCCTAAGCTCTCCAGGAAGGTGGCTTCCAGGAAATCCCTACAGGCCAGAATGCCAGGAGGCTGTGGCTTCCATGCCAACAGCTCCTGCAAGAAGAGGAGATGGTGCCCCTGGGGCTGGGTCCAGCCCTCTCTTCACCTTTGGATGCTCTGCAAAGCCAAGTGGCAGCCATGGGGGTTCCTGGCAGATATAGAGGGCAGGGCCACAGCAAACTGGGTGCCAGGAGAAGGGGCACCACAGGGCAGCAGAGAGACCCCTGTGGGGATACTCAGTAATGCTCAGGAGAACATGGAGGGTGGGGCTCCCAAGGGGGTGGGTGGAGGGTCGGGCAGGATGGGAGACTTGGGGTTATTTTGGTCATCTATTTTGCTTTTATTGTGATAAAATACACATAACACAAAGTTTACCATTTTAAAGTGTATAATTCAGTGCCTTAAGTACATTTACAAGCTGCAACCATTAGCGGTATCTAGTTGCAGAACTTTTTCATTCCCCCAAATGGAAACTCCATACCATTAACATCACCCCATTTCTCCCTCACCCAGCCCCTGCCAACCGCGGATCTACTTTCTGTCTCCGTGGATGTGCCTGCTCTGGGCATTTCACATACATGGAATCGTGCACCATGTAGCCTTTTGTGTTGGGCTTCTTTCACTTACAGGATGTCTTCAGCGACCGTCCATGTGTTTGCATGAGTTAGAACGTCATTCCCTTTGGATCTCATGCTGCACAGAGCCTGCTACCCCAGGCACACCTGATAAAAAGTCATTTTCACCCTTTGACAAGTTTACGTCCACGGTTTTGAGCGTCCCATCCTCTCAGGGTGAAGGCATGTGTGCCCTGGCTGGGGCTGACACCCAGGAGGTGCCCGGTGGTTGTGGCGTTGTGTTTGTCTCAGAGGGTGTGTGGGATTGCGGAAGGGGACAGCGGGTTCCCCTGAGCAGCCGGCCCCTGCGCCAAGCCGGGCTGGGGGAGCTGCTTGTCCCCGGAGCACAGCGTGGCCCCTCCATCGCACCTGTTTCAAAGGCTCTGCTCCAGCCCAACAAATTGTCTGGGCTTAATTTCTGAGAAATCATTGTCGAGAATTGCTGAACCCGTTTAATTCAAAAGCAGCACATATTTATACAGGGCTTCAAAACTCACATCCCGGCATGCGATTACAAATGGAAGGGAGAGGAAGTTTCATCAGAAATGAGATTAGGTCTGAGCAGGGCGGGCTGCGGGGTCGGGGATGAAGATGAAGTGGGAAGCAGAGAGTTCGGTGAAACGGCTCCACAGCGGGTGCGGGGGCCTGGGCTCCTCTTGGGCTCGGCTGATGGACAAACTGGTTTTGAAAAGTGCCACCGTGTCTTCTCGCTCCTCATGGGGGACAGCCTGCTCCTGTCCCCACTTCCCTGTCCAGGCATCTGTCCTCAGCTGGGGCTGAAGGGGGAGCAGGTTGGGCAGATTGTACTGACAGGAAGGAATTAGAGACCCTCTCCCAGAAGAAAGAAGGCAGGGGGATGCTTGACAAGGAGGTGCCCCCCCTCCCCACCACCCCACCATCTTCCTCAGGCGCGGGTCAGCTCCAGGAAGCCCGGGCAGGAGGCCCTCGCAGGGAGGCTGCAGCTCCGTGAGGCAGAGCTGCCTGGCCTCCCCTGGGGGAGGCAGGGCAGGTAATGAAGGGCCGGAAGCTTTGGGCTAAGAGACAGCAGAGCTTCCCTCCAGGCTTGCTGTGTGATCTCGGTGGGTTCCTGGCCCTCTCTGGGCCTCAGTGTCCTTATCTGAAAAGGGAGTGTGTCGGGCACATTCAGATCCAGAAACAAATGTGACTGAGCAGCTTTTCTCTGTCAGGCCCTGTGCTAGGATCTCTCAGGTCCCTGGTGTCATTTAACTTCCAAAAAAATCATCCCCTAGGGAACCATTACTATCCCATCTTCTGGAGGAGGAAGTGGAGGCTCCGAGAGGGAGGACACAGTGGAGGCAGAAACTGCGGACTCTGTGAGAGGCAGCTTTATTCCCAGGGCCACACATGAATTGCCACACTTTTAAAGAAGAGAAGGATAAATTCACATTACGTTCTTTGACACAAGGGACAGTATGGCTCCATGAACAGTGTGAGATCTTGGCTCTGCCACTGGTTTTGTGACCTTGGATGTTGTCCAGCCTCTCTGTGCTTGGGGTTCTCTTTTATAAAAATGGGGATGATGATTTACTTTATAGGGATTTGGTGAGTTTTATCTCAATATATGGTAGCTTTAATGTGCATATACTGATTGAGTGAAAAGGCTCAAGTTTATATCCCATGTCGAGTGAAATCTACAACACACATCAAAACCTGAGACATTTGCAACAACCCATTTTCAGGAGACAAAGACTGAAAAAGCTAGGGATGGATGAGTCTGGAGTTTGGGGGTGGGGGTATAATTCATTCAGGGTTCCTCAAGGCATTGGCTGCAGGAATAAGAGTAGGTCCCTTCATTCTGCTCAGCAACTTTCAACTTTATTTATTAAGCCCCGCTTTCTGTTTAATCTTTCTTTTTGTGGCGACACAGCAAAACACCGTAATTTTCTAGTACCATACACTGCCAACATCTTGGAGGATTTTAGGACAGATTCTAATAGCCAGCAATCTCTGCATTGTAACAGTCAGTTGCAAGAATCCTTGAAAGACATGCAACTCTCTAAAGCTGAGAACTGAATTTTTTCTCTAAACATTTATTATAAATACAAGTATTATTTGTATTCAGCACAGACTGAAGAGAGACTAAGCAGTTGGTCCTTTTTATTGCATTTGAAATCTGTCCCTTTTTTAGCATCACACTGAATAAAAGTTTCCAAGACGTGTAGGGAGGTGTGACAGTTTCTGTTTGTAGCATGAGGGTGTTGGGTGTGGGGGTGTGTCTGCCTGCGTGGGCCAGGCATGTGGCTCTCCAGGGAGCTATCAGGTTGCAGGCTTATCTCACTTGGGCTGATGATGAAGGAGAGATTGAGAATAAGGAATGTTGCATGAATGTTTGTTTTTGATTACATAAGAGGTCTCCCAGGTCAAGTACAAGTGTCAGAAATTCAATTCCAACTGGCTTAAACAAAAAAGAGAATTTGTGGGCTCTTGGGACTAAGAAACCCACAGTTATGGCTTCAGGCACAGCTTGATCTAGGGCTGTCGTAAGTTGCATTTCCTGGAAGCAGAGCTTGAGATGGGGATTCTCGTGAAAGTGGTTTATTGAGGAAGTGCTCTTATGAGAAACCTGCCGAAGAGTGAGCACGTAAGCATGGCAGGGCAGGGAGGGGACAATGAAGAATGTGATTTCATCTGGAGCCTACCTTCAGCCTGATCCCATGGAGAACGATGCAGTATGAATATTATTGCAGAGCTCTCCCACTCTAAAGCAAGAGCCCTTTTATGACTTTTATGGTCTTTTATGACTCTCGTATTAGTTGTTTGGGCTGCCCCTGGCATGGGGGACATATCCTGGGCATTCCTGGGCAAAGGGGCTCTCTTGGCTGAAAGTACACCTCTAAAGATAGGTGCTTGTGTGAGTTCTCAGCAGTCAGCACTTACAGATGAGTGCACTGGGCTGGTAGAGGGGATCTGGATGGGCCCCAGCATTGTCTATATCAAGAGGCTTAGACAATGACTTAGGGCCTCATCTCTGACCCCATTTCTGAGGAATGTTTGGCTTCTTTCTCCTATGGAGTGGGGACAAGATGGACACTGAAGATCCCAAACTTAAGTCCTCTCTGCAGCTTTTGAGAGAAAACAGGCCTGAAATCTCTCCTGGTGTCCAAATATTAAGTTTCCTGGAATAGCCCCACCCCAGTTTCACACCTGCCCCTGTAGGGAGGGGGTTGGTGGAGGCAGCCCCATTTATGCCTCATGGTCTCCACTGTGGATGTATGATGAAGAGGGAAGGGATGCTGAATGGTCAGAAAGACAGCAGCCATCCTCTGCAGGTCTCTAAACCCCTATGTTAAGCAGACAGTCATTCTAGATGGGAGAAGCAGCATGTGCAAGGCTCTGGGGTGCTAGTAGCTACATACACTTGGGGAAACTGAGGTGGTCCAGGCTGATGGGAGGAGGTTGGTGGGGAGGGAGAACAGAGTGGACAGAGAGGGGGCAAGGCTCATGGAGGGGGCCGTGAGCTCACAGAGCAGTGCAAACTCGATAGGTTTGGTCTGGGGTCCTGAGTCTATAACATGCCCTTCTTCTTACACAATTCTTCCCCCAGGGCTCTGGTATCACGTGATCGGTAAGGCCAGATATTGTGGGCTCAGATGCAGCCGGGGCTAACGTGCCCCAATCTGGGGGCAGAACTCATTAGCAGAGTTGCTGGGCAGCGGCCACGAGAACTGGGGGTAGGTGGGCACGGCCTGTGACATTTGGGGCCGTGGCCCATTCTGAGCTGGTATCAGTCCGGAACTGGGGCGGGAGGATGTTGACCAGGACTGGGCAGGAAGCGTCAGGTGGACCAGGGTCAGAGGCACCCCTGTCTCGAGGGGATTTAGTGTTCTGCTCAGAGAACTTGATCCTGTCTTTGGAGCAAAATTGTTCTATTTAGCAAGAATCCAGTTGCAAACGTGGAGCCAGCGTACATGAGGAAGCAGGTGAAGTTACAGCTCTCCTCTGGCCTGCAGGAGCAAGCGGGGCCCCATCTTGTCCCTCCAGTGGGGAGCTGAAGTTGCCAGGAGTCAGAAAGGAGATTGTAGTAGTTCAGTCACCCTTGCTGCTATAACAATCGGCCTCGTCATTTATTTTAGTGGCAACACAAGTGATTTCACCTTATAGACACCCAGGTCCCTTCCATCTGTGGCTCCACCATCCCCCAGAGCCTGCACCCAGGCAGAAAGGGAGAGAGAGAGTGGAGGAAGCATACCTGCTTCTTCACTGCCTTGCCCAGCAGAGAGACGCGTCACCTCTGCTCATATTCTGTTGGTGACACTGGCCACGGGACCTCAGTTACACGCGAGGGTAGCTGGGGATGTAGTCCCCAGCTGCGCTGCGCCCTGCAGAGACAACTCTAAACCACAGAGGGAGGGACTACATTTGATGAAGAGCAGGTCACTCTGCTGGAGGAGGCCAGCAGACACCCATCAGGGAGAGGCCTCAGTGGGCCCAGCTGCAGATTGGATCAAGTCTTAGCTCTCTCTGTCCACGAGCAGCTCTCCCTGATTCAGCTCAGCCCCTCCCTGAGATAGTCTGGATGGATTTGAGCTCTTTCCCTTCCACCAGTCTGTGGAATTGGACAGAGGAGATAAGGACTTGGAGGAACATCGGTTCTTGCACAGCACACAGGGATAAGAGACCAATGCATGAAATGACAATTTCCTGGATAGTGGGTCCAGGGTGCTGGGAAAAGCTCTGAGCACACAGTGATTGAGATAAATCTGGTTTCCCTCCTGCAGCCTCTGTTTGTGCTCCGGCTGTGCTGGATCAGCTCAATTTCTGTTTGGAATCAAGGACCTTCTCCCATCCATTTATTCCTGGCCTTCTCCTGATCTGCAGTGAATTTGTGTGTAAGGCTGAATGCATAGCCTGAGGACATTCTCTCAGCAGCTTCTTGTAATGCTCTAAATATAGATGCCTCACCTTGGGTGCAGCGCAAGGAGAAAGAGGATTGCTTTGCAGGCTCCTTGCTGCAGCATCTCTGGTGTAGGGACAAGAGGACAGGGTTCGAGTCCCGGCCTCTTCACTAATCTCTGTGACCTCGGTAAATCATAGGACCATATGTACCATTCCTTCATCTGTAAAATGGGAACAACTGCGGTTGTCATGATAAAAGCAGACGATGAGCCTGAAAGAGTTTTTTTTAAATAGGCAGATAGGCTGAAAAGTTTTTTTTTTAAGTAAGCAGATACAGAGTTTATTGAATATGCATGTGAGAGAACATGCCACCACTCTCGCAAGAAAAGAGGGGTGAAGGGCGAGGGGCCTGGCATGTGGGGAGTTTGCTTTTATAGATTAGTTTTACTTACTCCCCCTCCCCCTTCCTGTTTGGGCTCTTTCTCCCCCCTCTCCCAGTCTCTCAGGGTGGTGCCTGGTGGTGGGTAGCACCCTTGGGTGGGTTGGCGGCTTTACCCTTCTCGTGGATAACGTCCTTCCTCTTGAGGGTAATTCTGGGAGGTAATTCTGTCCCCTCCCCCGCGCCCCTTGCAGAGCTGAGGCCCTGCAGTTCAGCTCCGACTGAGAAATGCAGCCTCGTGCTTCCTCCTTCTGGTTCTCTCTCCTCCTCCCTGGGATCCTTCTCCAGGAGAAAACTTGCACCTGCATCCTTGCCTCAAGCTCTGCTTTCTGAGGACCCAGACTAGGTCACACACACTTCCCATGAGAAGGCTGTGGCTCGGAGACTGTTTTGTACCCAGGGCCATTGGCTGGTGAGAGGCTGAGCCAGGATCCACCAGGTGTGACTGATTCTAATCTGGGCTTTACCCCCTTCCCCCTCCCCACTAATCCATGAAAATAATAAGCAATTGGAGAAAACGCTCAAATAACATGCTAATACTTGGGGTAAAGCAGAAATTGCTGTACTGGTTCACACATTCATAAAATTCATTCACACCTGCACAAGAGAGGGAGGGAGGGAGAAAGGGCAGAAAGTTAGAGAGGCGGGGTGAAAGTGAGAAGGAAAGAGAATGGGAGAGGGAGAGAGGAGTTACAGAGATCAAGAGATTGCAAGAAAGGCAGCAAAGTCTTGTTCATTTACAATCCTCTTCTCACCACTCCAACTCTTTATTTTTGGAAGCAAATGAAAGTAAATGCAAGTAAAACAAGTAGTGACTTCAGCTGGTCAGTACTGTTGGTCTTTTCCCACTTATTTGTTTCTACATAGGCTGTTTCTTTTGAGGGGTGCTGTGGAGGTGGGGAGGTGGTGGATATGAGCATTCTCTGAGTTGGGTGCATGCATAGGTGTTAGCATTTATTAGAACAACTTTTTATTGTGGAAAAATTTAGTATACGAAAATGATAGCCCAATACCCTGCCATGTACCCCATCACTCAGCTTTACAATTTTTGAGCAGAGAAAGCTCTTCCAAGAACACTGCATCTAATAACGCACTCAACCAGCATAACAACCTTATTCTACAAGTATGATTATTGCCCATTCCGCAGAGGAGGGAACTGAGGCTCGGGGAGTTAAGCAACTTGCCTAGGGCAGTCAGGCAGTTCCACTGTGTTGGTTCTGCTTTTAACCGCTGCACTGCCTGAGGCTAGCACTTGAGACCTATATCACACCCTGCGATGCTGCTGCTGATTTCAGGATGCTGGGGAATATGAGATAGAATTTCCCTGCGTTTGCTCAAAATACAACTGTGAACAGTCCACAGACTCGCAGCTTTGGCAGCTTCTGGGAAAAATGCAGAATATTAGGCCCCAGCTCAGCCCTTGTGAGTCAGAATCTCTGGGGCTCAGCAATCTGCATTTTGACAAGCCTTGCAGGTGATTCTAATGCCTTCTCCAGTTTGTGCACCGCTAGTTTGGAAGGCTTCACTTTGTCCCAGAGTGTTCTGTGGATGCCAGCTCTGTCTGCCTTTCTGGGAATGGCTGCTCTCTCTCCCATCTCCTCCCTCTCCCAGACGCATACTCTGTTTAGGCACTCTCTGCCTGGTGTCCTGGGGACAACGTTAATCTGCAGAAATATCACCTTTATAACCAACGCAACAGTTGTGCTGCGTCCAGGAAATTCTCTGCACCCCAGTGCCCCAAGTAAATGCTGCCAGCTTGTAGCACAGTTTCCCCGAAGCTGTGTAACTATCCCCAGTCTCTTAAGGGAGGCCTCCCCTCCTCCACCCGGGCTTCTCACTCCACTGTGATTTACACATGCAGGTGTGACGGGAAGCACCTGTTAGGCTTGTACACCAGGCGAGTTTTACTTTTGCACCGTAAAAATGAATAAATCTGACACATAAAGGCTTATTTATTGCTAAGAGTTCATTATATATGCATGAAAAACCAACTAATTTAACTGTCTGGCTGTAACTTCCTGCCTGGGGCTGGACTGGAATTCGGCTTTCAATGGGGCAGCACAGGTGAGCTCGAGAGGGCTGCAGGGCAGGCAGCGGGCGTGGCGGGTCTGGTGCCGAGGCTGGGCTCCGAGCCTGGCCTGGCCTGGCTGGTGGTGGGACTCTAGGGAAGGCACTTAGCTTCTCTCAGCCTCAGTTTCTTGCCGGTCTAATGGGGACAGTCATACCGACTTCTTAACGTAATTGCCACAATAAAAATAATACCATATTTTATCAACCCAAAGCACTGACCATTAACTGAGAGATGCACTTTTACGCATCACTAAAAAGGAAAAATGCTGCCAACTAAACTAGATTCAGTGCATTTATTCACTTAGAATTTCTATTTTATGCTTATTGAAAGAGCTCTTTAAAATTCATTTAGACATAGATCTTTTATCATATATCACACATTTGCATACATTAAAAGGAAAACGTAAGCCAGCTAAATCAGGGACGGTATTCCAAATGCTTTTCCGCATTGAGTTAAAGTATCTGAATCAGTTTTTGAGTCAGAGTCATGGACGTCCTTATTTTTTTCACACATTCTTGTTCTCTGAGCCACCGAGATGATTCACGAGGACTCAACGCTTGTCCCAGGAATTTTCTTCCCCCCCAGGGTGGGCCATTCTGCATCCATTCTGCAAATCGGGATGCTGAAATATTTAGAACTTACCAGGAGGTGTCACGGTGGTCTTCAGATAGCAACCGGGGCTCTTGTCCCCTCCTCAAAACATTTGTCGGCTGGCAGTAGGGAGACGGTTCCCAGGCCTGAGAACGGGCTGCCAGCGCCAACCGCATCCCCATTTCAGACATGTTCAAATGTGAAAAGGAGGTGTGCCCAGAGTTTAAGTGGATGGAGCCGGGGCATGCGGCAGGGTGTTGGCATCATAAGAACGCGAAGCTCTCAGAGGGCTGCTGGGACGGGGAAGAGCTGAATTCCAAATCCGGGAGTCTGTGCTGGGCCTTTCTGCTCGTCTCTCGGGTCACACTGTGCTGTGGGGAGCCCTAGGGGATGCTAGGCAATCCCACACGGCAGCTGAGGGCTGGGAGCAGGGGTGGGAGGAGCCTGGGTTCCTGTGCCCTCCCCGGGCCTCGGCCTCAGGGTTCTCCCCACATCCTGTTGGGCTCCCATGTAAACTTCAATTTGGAGAAAGGGTGGTGGATCGGAGAAGTTTGAACACACCTGAGTTACAGGTACTGCAGTAAGCAAGAGCGTGCATCAGAGGGAAAGCTGATGTGTCCCATGGGGGGCTTTCAGGAGGAGCCTGAGAATGATGGAGGAAAGCAGAGCAGGGTCATGGGGGCCAGGGATGGGGCAGCAAGGTCCGTGGGATAAACTGGGCTGGCTTCCCTTTAAGGGGGCGTGTATGCCCTGCCTGAGCAGATACCCGCGTCTGAGCCACCCTCTTCCCCTCTGTGCTAACTCTGCACGGCTCAGTAGCAGACAACCCCAGACCGCCCACTCTTTCCTGGGAGAATGTGGAGTGGGAGTGGGGGGACGCCAGGACTTCCCCCCACTTCGCCTTTCTCCCTGCTGACCGAGGTAGAAAGCCTTTGAGGAAAACAAGGAGCTCTGCTTTAAATGTGAGACTTCACAGAGTTCGTTTAAAAAAACATCCTGTGTGTGGGGGTGGGGGGATAGGGGTAGGGTGAGAGGGGCATGGGGGGCTGTCTTCCAAAAATACCTTATCCTTAAGCAGTTTTCATTACAGATATTAGTAGTTCGGGTTAACTTAGATCCCAGGGGAGTCTTCCTTTTTTTCTCCTGGCATCCTCTGATACCATGCCAAACAAAAATTCACAGAGGAAGTGAGCCCCACACGTCTCATGACTTTATATCAGAACAGCCCTGGGAATGTATTAATAGCCTGGAGTCATAGAACAAATGGTTATTTATATGTGTAGGTGATGGCTAAAGAACATCTTCCAGTAATTATTCACAATTAACAAGTGCTTGAGTAAATGAACAAAATCTGCTCTTTATCCATCCATCTAGGCAGCACTTCTTCATCCAGAAGTCATATCCCGAAATTTCAGGTTAACTGGCCCTCACACGCAGCTCCAGAACAAAGCTCATTATAGCGATTACATCCATCTTCAGAGCGAGCAGCGTATTTGAGTCACCAATAAAATACAATACGTCCAGTTGGCAAGTATAATAGAGTTGAAAGCCGATGATCTGTATGTCCCTGTTAACTGTTAACTGGAAAAGGAATGGCAGCTCTGGTGTAGCGAGCTCAGCTGGTATGGAGCTCCAGTGCCAAGCACTTCACAGGTATTATCTCCTTTTATCCTACCAGCGGTGGCCATTTGGACTTGGGGGAATCCCAGCACGGCCTTGGGTGAACAGTGGGAATGCGTGCTCCTTTCTCCCCCTTGTCCGTTCTGACCTGCTGCTCCTGGCCTGACTCAAGTCCCTGTGATAATGCGGCTCCCAGAGCATGAGATGCCTGGACGAGGTCAGAGAAGTTGGCTCTGTCTCCTGATTCCCAGGGCTGTGTCCTCCCTATTAGGTCACAGTGTGTTCGACATAATTCACTTGCTGTATTGATCATCTCTATAAGCTTGTGGATTTGTTTTATGGAGCCTTTCTTTTTTATGGTGCCTTTTTTTAAAAAGAAGAACAATCTGTTAAATTAGCTGGAACTTTATGCTTTGACCATATAGTGATAGAAAATGCTGGCCTTATCTGGATCTTTGAGGGTACACGTGAGAAGCCAAAGATTCATGCCCACCTGTGTAATTTGATATATTTCCTTCACTCCTGTCTTTCCGCACTGCCCATATTTAATCTATAGGTGGTTCTGCAGCACTACCTTTAAAATGTATCCAAACTCTGCCTCAATCTGACTGTTCCATAGCTAGCACTCTGGTTCCAGCCACTGTTGTCTCTTGCCTGGATGACCTCTGTACTTCCCCAATGGGCTCTCTGCTTCATGCTTCTCATCACACTTAGAATAATACAGAAATTCTTTATGGGAATTGGTAAGACTTGGCAACTTGATCTCTGTCTGTCTCTCTGACTTTGTCCTCCACTACTCTACATGCCTTCACTCTGCTCCAGCCACTCTGGTCTTTTTACTATGCCTCAAACCTGCCAAACTTGTTCCTGCCTCAGGACCTTTGTACTTTCTCCGTCTGGAATGCTCTTTGTCCAGATGGTTGCTTGGCTCAGTCTTCCATTTTGTTCAGGACTGCCTAACATGTCATCTCCCTAGAGAAGCTTTTGCAATCAAAATAACGTCCCACCCTATGTTTTGTATTTCCTTATGTTGCTTGAGTTTTGTACAGCAAGTGTAACAATACTATTTTTAAACATTTACTTGTTTGTCTATCTACTCTGCTAAAACTTAAGCTCTATGAATTAAATTGACTTCAGTTTCTTAAAACAGTGCCTGGCACATGGTAGGTGCTTAGTAAATGTTGAGTAAATAAACTAAAATTTTAGAAGCAATAGGAGAGTTTATTAAGGGTCTGGTTATAAGAAAACCAACTTTAAAAAGAAAACCCTAAGAATTTCCATAACCAGAATGTGCAGTACCTATGTGAAATAAATGGCAGAACTTCACAGAGGCATGTGAAAGCTGACTTAAATACACAGAGATATATCTTTTCTTTGGATGTTTTTCTTAATATTGTAAAGGAAACAATTCCCCGCAAATTTGTCCATAAATTGAATGCAATTCCAACCAAATTCACTTAGGAATTTATTGTGTAACTTGACAAAATTATTTAAAACTCATTTGGAAAAATAAATAGGGGAAAATAGTTAAGAAATTTCTGGAAGAATAACAATGAGAGGGGATTTGGATGTCCAGATTCTAACATGTATTATAAACCTTCATATAATAATTAAAATAGTGTTTTACTGCAATAATGGAGTGTATTACTAGGGCAGGTATATGCCAACACATCAGTGAAATAGAATAGTAAATCCAAAAAGAGACACAACAGTATATTAGAACATACTGGAAAAATTGGATTATAGCATATGGAGTAAAAAAATATTCATGAGTCCATATAATACAAAGAAATAATTATAATTGAGGGAGAAGGGACAGATCTTCCTTATAGGAAATTCAAATGAATGTATGTAGAAGGAATGATGGAAATAGAACATTGCCATTAGGCAAATGTCACAGTAGTAATTGTTGCAGGCAAGTGCTATCGATGTATGCTAAAATTAGTGGGTGAAAGTCTGAGAAACAGGATATCTGCGTGATCCCAAAGTATTTCCCCGCAAGACACTTAATTGTTAAGTACCAAGGGAACAATAGTAATGCTGCAGTGGAGAAAACAAGTCATCAAGGTTAACATCAAAAGTGACGAGATGCATTAAC
>PVIY010055483.1:0-13723 GCA_004026745.1 Myrmecophaga tridactyla | reverse complement strand
AGTTTGCTAGCTGCCGGAATGCAACACACCAGAGACGGATTGGCTTTTAATAAAAGGGGATTTATTTTGTTGGTTCTTCAGAGGAAAGGCAGCTAACTTTCCACTGAGGTTCTTTCTTACGTGGAAGGCACAGGATGGTCTCTGCTGGTCTTCTCTTCAGGCCCCTGGGTTCCAACAACTTTCCCCGGGGTGACTTCTTTCTGCATCTCCAAAGGCCTGGGCTGAGCTGCAAGTGCTGAGATGAGGAATGCCGAGCTGCTTAGGCTGTGCTATATTGCGTTCTCTCATTTAAGCACCAGCCAATTAAGTCAAACGTCACTCATTGCAGCAGACACGCCTCCTAGCCGACTGCAGATGTAATTAGCAACAAATGAGGTTCATGTACCATTGGCTTATGTCCCCAGCAACAGGACTAGGTATGCTCACCTGGCCAAGTTGACAACTGAATCTAACTAACACACATGGCTACTGGAACACAGCTCCACATCTTCTGGCATTTCCCTCCAGCCTCCCCACCACATCCTGAATAATAAGGTGACATCTACCCAATGCGTAAGAATAACCTCCAGGACAACCTCTCGACTCCGCGTGAATCTCTCAGCCATCGACACTCTGTCTCACCCCACTCCTCCCCCCTTTGGCCGAGAAGGTCCTCCCAATCCCCTGATGCTGAGTCTCAACTCATTCCAGGGTCCTTCTCAATCCCTTGACAAGCACCATTTATTGAAGAGACTGTTCTGTCCCAGGTGAGGTGACTTGACTGCCTTATCAAAGATCAACTGTCCATAGATGAGGGGGTCTATATCTGAACACTATTTGATTCCATTGGTCAGTATATCTATCTCTATGCCAGTACTATCCTGTTTTGACCACTATAGCTTTCTAATATACCTTAAAGTCAGATGGTGTGAGACTGCTGACTTCATTTTTTTTTCTCAGGATATTTTTAACTATTAGGGGCAAGTTACCTTTCCAGATAAATTTGGCTATTGGTTTTTCTATTTCTGAAAAGTAAGCTTTTGGGATTTTAATTGGTATTACATTGAATCTATAAATCAATTTAGTAGAATTGACATCTTAACTATATTTAGTCTTTCAATCCATGAACACGGTATGTCCTTCCATTTATTTAGGTCTTCTGTGATTTCCTTTTGCAATTTCTTGTAGTTTTCTTTATGTAAGTTTTTTGTATCCTTAGATTTTTTCCTAAATACTTTATTCTTTTGGCTGCAATTGTAAATGGAATTTTTTTCTTGATTTCCCCTCAGACTGCTCATTACTAGTATATAGAAACACTGCAGATTTTTCAGTGTTGATCTTGTAACCTGCCATTTTGCTGTACTCGTTTATTAGTTCTAGTAGTTTTGCTGTGGACTTTTCAGGGTTTTCAATATATAGTACCATATCATCTACAAAGAGTGAGAATTTTACTTCTTTCTTTCCAATTTTGATGTCTTCTTTTTCTTTTTCTTGTCTAATTGCTCTGGCTAGAACTTCAACACAATGTTGAATCCTTGTCTTGTTCCTGATCTTAGGGGGAAAGTTTTCAGATTTTCCCCATTGAGGATTGTATTAGTTAGGGTTCTCTAGAGAAACAGAATCAGCAGGGAACACTTGCAAATATAAAATTTATAAGTGTCTCACATGACCGTGGGAACACAGAGTCCAAAATCAACAAGGCAGCCTGTGAAGCCAACGATTCCGATGGAGGGTCTAGACGAACTCCACAGGAAATACTTGCTGGCTGAAGCAGGAAGAGAGCCTGTCTCTTCTGAATCCTCCTTAAAAGACTTCCAGTGATTAGATTGAGCATCACTCATTGCAGAAGACACCCCCTTTGGCTGATTACAAATGGAATCAGCTGTGGATGCAGCTGACATGATCATGATCTAATTCTATGAAATGTCCTCATTGTAACAGACAGACCAGCACTTGCCCAACCAGACAAACAGGTACCACCACTTCGCCAAGTTGACACATGAAGCTGACCATGACAAGGATGATGTTAGCTGAAGGTTTTCATATATTCTGTTTATCATGTTGAGGAAGTTTCCTTCTATTCCTATTCTTTGAAGTGTTTTCAACAAAAAAGGATGTTGAATTTTGTCAAATGTCTTTTCTGCATCAATTGAGAAGATCATATGGTTTTTTGGTTTTGATTTGTTGATATGAAGTATTACATTAATTGATTTTCTTATCTTGAACCATTCTTGCATACCTGGGGTGAATCCTACTTAGTTATGGTGTATAATTCTTTTAATGTGCTGCTGGGTTCAATTTGCAAGAATTATGTTGAGAGTTTTTGCATCTATATTCATTAGAGAGATTGGTCTGTAATTTTCTTTTGTTGTAGTATCTTTGTCTGGCTTTGGTATGAGGGTGATGGTAGCTTCAAAGAATGAGTTAGGTAGCCTTCTTTCCTCTTCAATTTTTTTGAAGAGTTTGAGCAGGATTAGTACTAATTAGTACTAAATATTCTTGAATATTTGGTAGAATTCACACGTGAAGTCATCTGTTTCTGGACTTTTCTTTTTGGGGAGCTTCTTAATGACTAATTCAATTTCTTTACTTGTGATTGGTTTGTTGAGGTCGTCTATTTCTTCTTGAGTCAATGTTGGTTGTTCATGCCTTTCTAAGAAGTTGTCCATTTCATCTGCATTGTTTAATTTATTAGCATAAAGTTGTTCACAGTATTCTCTCATTACCTCCTTTATTTCTGCAGGGTTAGTGGTTAGGTCTTCTCTTCCATTTCTGATTTTATTTATTTGCATCCTCTCTCTTCTTCTTTTTGTCAACCTTGCTAAGCGTTCATCAATCTCACTGATTTTCTTATAGAACCAACTTCTGGTTTTGTTGATTTTCTCAATTGTTTTCATGTTCTCGATTTCATTTATTTCTGTTCTAATCTTTGTTATTTCTTTCCTTTTGCTTGCATTGGGGTTAGTTTGCTGTTCTTTCCCTAGTTCTTCCAAATGAACAGTCATTTCCTCAATTTCTGCCCTCTCTTCTTTTTTGATATAGGCATTTAGGCAATAAATTTCCCTCTTAGCACTGCCTTTGCTGCATCCCATAAATTCTGATATGTTGTGTTTTCATTTTCATTTGCCTCTAGGTATTTACTGATTTCTCTTGTAATTTCTTCCTTGAACCACTGGTTGTTTAAGAGTGTGTTGTTGGGCTTCCTTATATGTGTGAATTTTCTGGCCCTCTGCCTATTATTGATTTCCAACCTCATTCCCTTATGATCTGAGAAAGCGTTTTGTATGATTTCAATCTTTTTAAATTTATTGAGACTTGCTTTGTGACCCAGCGTATGGTCTATCCTTGAGAATGATCCATGAGCACTTGAGAAAAACGTGTATCCTGCTATTGTGGGGTGTAATGTTCTATAAGTGTCTGTTAAGCCTAGTTCATTTATTGTATTAATCCTCTGTCTAGATGTTCTGTCCATTAATAAGAGTGGGGAATTGAAGTGTTCAACTATTATGGTAGATGTGACTATTTCTCTTTTCAGTATTTTCAGTGTTGCCTCATGTATTTTGGAGCACTCTGGTTCGGTGTATAAATATTTATGACTGTTCTGTCTTCTTGTTGAATTGTCCTTTTTATTAATACATAGTGTCCTTCTTTGTCTCTTTTAATTGCTTTACATTTGAAGTCTAACTTGTTGGATATTAGTATAGCTACTCCTGTTCTTTTCTGATTGTTGTTTGCATGAAATATCTTTTCCCAACCTTTCACTTTCAACCTATGTTTATCCTTGGGTCTAAGATGTGTTTCCTGTAGACAGCATATAGATGGGTCCTGTTTTTTAATCCATTCTGCCTGTCTATGTCTTTTGATTGGGTGTTTAAACCATTAACATTTAGTGGTATTACTGTAAGGGTAGTAGTTTCTTCTATGATTTTGCCTTTTGGATTTTATATGTCCTATCTAATTTTCCTTCATTTTACCTTTACTGATAGTCTTCTTTTCTACACTCTTCTCCACACCTCTCTCTCTTGTCTTTTCCTATCTGTCTCTAGTGCTCCCTTTAGTATTTCTTGCATAGTCAGTCTCTTGGTCACAAATTCTCCCAGTGATTTTTTTGTCTGAAAATGTTTTAATTCCCTCCTTGTTCTAGCTTGCTAGCTACCAGAATGCAATGTACCAGAAATGGAATGGCTTTTAAAAAGGGGAATTTAATAAGTTGCAAGTTTACAGTTCTAAGGCCAAGAAAATGTCCCAGTTACAAGTTTATAGAAATGTCCAATCTAAGGCATCCAAGGAAAGATACCTTGGCTCAAGAAGGCCAAAGAAATTCAGGGTTTCTCTTTCAAGTGGAAAGACACATGGCAAACACAGTCAGGGCTTTTCTCTCATCTGGAAAGGCATGTGGCAAACACAGGGTCATGTGTTAGCTTTCTCTCCTGGCTTTCTGTTTCATGAAGCTCCCTGGGAGGCATTTTCCTTCTTCATTTCCAAAGGTCACCAGCTTGTGGACTCTCTACTTCTCAAATATATCATATCACTGCCTTCTCACCTCCATGGTTTCTGCTGAGAAATCTACACATAGTCTTATTGGGCTTTCCTTATATGTGATGGATTGCTTTTCTCTTGCTACTTTCAAAATTTTTTCTCTTTGACATCTGACATTTGATTAGTAAGTGTCTTGGAGTACATCTATTTGGATCTATTCTGTTTGGGGTGTGCTGCATTTCTTGGAGCTGTAATTTTAAGTCTTTCATAAGAGTTGGGAAATTTTCAATGATAATTTCCTCCATTAGTTTTTCTCCTCCTTTTCCCTTCTCTTCTCCTTTTGGGACACACACAACACGTATATTTGTGAGCTTCGTGTTGTCATTCAATTCTCTGAGTCCCTGCTCATATTTTTCCATTCTTTTCCCAAGTTTTCTTTTGCTTGTCAGATTTCAGATGTCCCATCCTCCAGTCTACTAATCCTATCTTCTTCCTTTTGAAATCTAATATTGTAGGCTTCCATTGTTTTTTTAATCTCTTCTACTGTGTCTTTCATTCCCATAAGTTCTGTGATGTTTTTTCAGACTTTCTATTTCTTTTTTTTTCATCCCTTGCCTTCTTTATATCCTCCCTCAATTCATTGATTTGGTTTTTGATGAGGTTTTCCATGTCTGTTTGAACATCCTGAATTAATTGTTTCAACTCCTGTATCTCATATGAATTGTTGGTTTGTACCTTTGATTAAGCCATATCTTCAATTTTCCTAGTATGATTTATTATTTTTTGCTGGTGGCTAGGCATTCATTTCCTTAATTAATTTATTCTGGAGATGTTTTCACTTTTTTTTAACCTAGAATTTTCTTGCTGGATGACTTTTTCTTGTCTGTCTGTTCTTTGATATTCAGTTCAGCTTATTCTAGATCTGTAGCTTAGGTTTTGTTTAACAGATCAGAATTTTTCAGTTCTTATTTTCTTGTTTCTTGCCCTGCCTGTATGGTGCCTTTTTTTTCCGCCTTAGGAGGATCTACTTAGGTATTATAGACCCCAGTCAGATTTTCCCAGGCCAAATTGGCCTCCTCTCAGGAGGAAAGAGTCACCAGTGTCAGTTTTCCCTGAGAGTGAGACCCAGCAGGTTGAAAGACTTTCCTATGAAGCCTCTAAACTCTGTGTTTTTCCTATCCTGCCCAGTACATGGCACTCGTCTGCCTGCAGGTCCCACCAGCCTTAAGTGATGTGGCGCCTTTAATTTCAGCAGACTTTCCCTGCAGGATGTGCTTGAGACAGAGCAGAGGTTGTAGGCTGGCTTTAATCACTTCAGTTTTCCAGACCCTGGGGTCTGAATTCCTTGAGGGAGGGATTCCACCTGAGCTGGGCCCCATCCCTCTCCTGGGGAAGATATAGCCTCCAGATAAACTCTTAGATAAGCTTAATTCTGCCTTGCCTGGGGCAGTTGGAGCCTAAGAAGCCTTGCAGTTGTTTGCAAAGAGCAGTCAAGCCATAGAATCACAGCCACAAAAAAGAAAAGAAAAACAATCCTTTTCAGAGCAGGACCCCCATTCCTGGGGTTTGCCAATCAAGAGCTTAAGTTGGTATGTTGCTCTGTGTATCTCCAGGTCCTATGTGCCCCCTCCTTTCCTTCAGGGCCCTTTCAAGTACTTTGTGCTGTCTGATCCAGAAAAACTGTTTGTTTGTTGTTGTTTTTTGTTTTTTTTTTTTCTTTTTCCATCAGCCCTGCCTCCGCACCGGGGCAAAACCCAGCAACCTCAGCTTTTACTTGAGGTTCAGCTGAGCTGTAGGCCTATTTTTAGTAGTCAGAATTTGTTAATGAATTCCACAATTGGAGCTTGGTAGAGCTCAGCCCCTTGCTGCTAGTAAAGTTTCTTTCCTTTCCCCTTTGGGAACCAGCCTGGGACTCACAGTTCTGGGTGGGACTGCAGCCAGCCCAGCTTGTCCAGACTGCTGTACGCTGTGTGTCCAGTCACTGATGTGGCCTCAGCAGTTGTTCTGTACTGTTCCTGGCTATTTACTAGCTGCTCTGGAGGATGAACTAAATCCCACACCTCACTAAGCCACCATCTTGTTACCCTCAGTCTCCATTAAATTTTAACATTTAAAATAATAAGGTTAAGTGTTCCACTTTTCTCACCGATACATTAACACCTACTAACTTCTAGCCCTCTTGGGACAAACAGAACTTGATAAGAAGTACCTTTTAACAGTTTACTTTCTTTAACTTGGTATCACATCCTATCATCCTCTTAGAGCTTATATCTGGACTTTTCTATTTCTGCTTTGGCTGCCATTTATGATTTTAAGTTAAGAAATCATAATTATGCCTGCTTCCATTCATTTATATGCCTATCCCCTTTCCTTTCATTGCTTTTGAAATAACATTCCATTTAGTTCATCACATGCAGCCATCTTTCTTGTGGGGAACCACACACAAGCCAAAGAGAAATACAGTACACCATCAGGTCCCTTTGCTGTATCAGGTTTTGCTACCCTTTATTACCATCTGGATGAAATTGCTTTATTATTTTCAGTTTATGCCTGCCATCAGCTTTCTCAGGGAAAAGTGCTAGCTTGATACGTAAGCAGACCCATCCTTACTTAACAGAAGGCTACCATTTGTAACAAATGTACAATGTAAAAAATCAAAGAGACCATGTTTGTTACACAGGACATTTGGAATGGCAAATGTCCAGGAAAATCTGGGAACATGATTTGAACCAATCTGGTCACGCCTCTATTTCATTTAACCCTTTGCAGCTCATATTTGTCATTTTGGTGAGGACGCCCAGGGTAGTCTCTTGCTATGTTGATAGTGGAAAGAACACTGGACTCTCAGCCAGTTGCTACTGTGTCCCATTATTCATCATGCTAATCCCAAGAGTTTTACAGAATTAACTTTATGTTCTGATCCAGCCTGGCTGCTGGGGAGGTATGGTCCTGTTCTGAAGTGTAAAAGGATTGCCAGAACTGAGTGTGCCTTCTTGGGAAAGGTCCAGAGTGCTCAGAGTCAAAGGAGAGAAGACAGGCTTAATGAACAGCTGGATGACCTTGAACAAGTCACATCACCTTTCTGTGCCTCTTACAACTCCAACTAGAGAAAAATCCCCACGCTGCTCATCTCACGGGGTTGTCGCAAAAATCAAATGAGAGCATGAAAAGGAAAGCATTTTCACACATGCAAGGGGGGTGTTGTTTTCAAGTATGGAATTTGCTCTGCAGCACTTTTTTGGGGGGTGAGGAGTTAGGGGGGTTCACATGATTACTGAACATGCCAGACCAGATTACAACGCTGTTTTATCTTCATTCACTTTTCCTTTATTTTAGAAAGAGATTATACAGGCAATGCTGCATTCACGTCTTTAGTTCATTGTTCCATCACATCTCTAAGAGGCCAATCCTAACCATAATGTGAAAAACTGCAGAGCAACAATTTACTAAACACAACATACCTTAACCTGTAAAGATATGTGTAACTTTGGGTTACACACAAGGTATGCTGCAGCAAGGGTTCAAATTGGACAGAGAGACCACACCTAATTAAAAAAAGCTTCCAGATGGTAATCCTATTATGCCATGTATTTGAATAATTGTGGTCTTTATCCTGTGTCACTCCACTGCTCTTTCAAGCTTCAGAGAAACACAGTATTTCCTCTGTTTTTGTAGCCCCCATGAACCTGGCAGAGTGCACGTCTCAGTATATATTCCGGGATGAAGTCTGCCCAGCCCAACAAGGCCATTATTTTTCGCGTAGCACTACAGGGCTTCTGACGAAACTCCCAGGGAGTTCCCACTAAGTGCCAAACACCGTGCCAGATGATTTCACATACCCGACCTCACTCCTCCCTCTTCAAGCTTTTTAAAAAACATTTAATTTAATTTATTTTTTCCTCTTCAAGCTTTAAGTCTGTTTTCCAGATGAGGAAGCTAAGGCTCAGACAAGTCGAGTCAAACAGCTAGTGAAGCCTCCCCGCGTCGTGAACACTCCAACACCGTCCCTCACCCCATCACCTTAACCCTTGTTTACATCCCCACCCCACCCAAGGATCTTCCTTCCCACGCCCCAGCCCCCGCCCGGCCCATTAAAAGCCAGTACAACGTAATTCTGGCCTGGTCGGTACCTGAGCCCGGACTTAACAAGGCTTCCGTATAAAGATGTTCACTCACCAAATGCTCCTCACCAGCTTGAAAAGCTTTTACCACCCACCCTTTTCGCAGCCTCCAGCTTCTCAAAAGAGCCGGCGCGGCTTTTTTCAAAAGCCTAGGTTCCCCCTCCTCTGCAGCACAGCGGTTATGGGTCCCGACACATACTCCGGGAGAGAACATCCGCAGGTGTGCCGAGCTGAGGAGAATCTCAGAGCCTGGGCGAGGCGGGCGGGCGGGCGGGCGGGCGCCGGGTTTGGGCAGCCGGGCTTTTGCCAGGCAGCGCGTCGCCCAGCAAACTACGCTTCCCAGGCTGCTCCGCTGCGGCCGCGCGCCGATGCGCAGCGCGCGCACAGAGGGCCGGGGGCCGGGAGCCTCCTGTTGATCGCCGAGCTCGCCCTGCACGGCGCCGCCCTTCTCGTTGGACCGGTTTTTCTGCCGGACTGCGGACTGACCGACGGGACCCCGGCTCCCGAATGGGCGCACCGACAGGTAAGAGCGCCGGGGACAGGTGGGGACCTCCCGGTCCGCAGCGCAGTGGTGGCCGCGCCCTCCCTTGCCGGCTGGAGGATGTTTTGTGGCGTGAGCGCCCCGCGGGGCTGGCGCGCACAGCCAGGGGCAGCCTCTTTGCCTCCCCAGCTGCACCCGCTGTGCGGGTCGGTGGGGCGCTGCGCCCCTGCCATGTGGAGGAGAGCCTGGCTGCGCGAGGCGCCCGTGGGATATGTGTCCCACGCCCTGCACTGCGGCTTCGCAGCCTCTGCAACCCGCTGGGCTGCTGCAGTGAGATCTCGGTCTCCTGTCTTTCACAGACTGCTGGACTGGGTTTTTTCCACGCCGGGCTTTGTTCCCCACTTTCTCCTCTCCTGTGAAGGCTCCTGGAGTCAGACATCTCACTGCCTAGTTAACTCAGGCTACCGGAAAGGGGAGACCGCGCCGGCATCTTTTTCTTAAACCCTTAGAGCTGTCAAGCGCGAGGCGTTTCAGGCTCTGAAAGAGCGGCGTTGACAAAACTGCCGGATGCAGGTCTTCTAGACCTTTATTTTGTTCTGGTTAGAGTAATGGTACTAAATGCTCCCTTGAGTCTTCCTACATTTCCTCTGTTGGTCTGCAGAAATTAAGGTTGATTTTTTTTTTTAATAACAAAAGCCTCACAATGGTAATTTTTACTTAAAGTATTTAAAGATAGAAAGGTGAAGCGATTAAAATGCAAATGAGCGATGGAGGAGCCTGTGTATGCTCATGCTTGGTTTGTGTCCATTAAGCCTCTGAATCTCGAGGTGCTTGGGAAGGGACTGAGAGGAACATCAGAGGAGGTATTGTAAAAGGCCTAGGGACCTTGGACAAGTCCCTTCATCTCTTTGAGCCTTTTCTCTATGTAAAATGGGACTTTGGGGCTAAATGTTTTCTAACCCTCTGTTCTTCCGAGGATTTCATATCCGGGAACTGAAAACACCATTAAAAAAAAAAAAGCAGCTTGATTGTGACATAACAAGCGGTTTGTCCTAATGAGGAGGTAAATTCAGGGTTTAAGCAATCTGATTAAAAAAAAACAAACTGATTTCCTTTGCTATCTTCAGTCTCACCCAAAATATATATATTATTAACCCTTTAAATTTTTGCAAGTTACTATAAATTGGTAGGCAACAGTGTATTTTTTTTTTTAATTTGCTGAAGTTAAAAAGTGATGAGGTAAAGAGAGAAGTCCATGTCCCCCTAGGGCTGGGCCGTTGTGCTCAAAGGCGCTCAGCAGGGAAAAGGAGGGGAGGGGAGCCAGAGGAAGGGAAGATGTTCCAGCCAGAGGTAATCAGAACGTATATACACGGTGAAGAGAGAATTGGTACTGGTGGGTTATTGTTTGAAAAATAAATACACAATAGAAAAAATGAGAGAATCAGAAAATTAATACTATGCAAACCCTAACGACTGAGTCAAGCAAGAACTGGCCAATGAAGAAAAACCTTTTGAATGGAAGGTTACGGGGATACAGGATTTTCATATTGTTTCAAAGTATCTCTCCACAGATTACATTGAGAAAATGCAGCTTTACAGTGGAGAGATGAGTAGGTCATCATCCTAACCAAGTGGTCAGCTTGGCACCAATTATGAGCCTCCTGTTGTGATGCCATAGGAGGGTCATAACCTCACCCTTGGTAGTGCTCCTGCCAAAGATGTTTAACTTGAATCTAATCGGGAGGAAACAATCCGGCAAATCCAGAATGTAGGCCATTCTGAAAGACAATTGGCCAAAAAAATTTTTTTACTGTTATGTTATCAGAAACAACTTCGGGGGGGGGTGTAGGTGGAACTGTTGTAGATTAAAAGACTACAGTGATGTAACAACCAACTGGGATATGTGAACTTTGGATCCTAGATCAGAAATAAACTAGTTAAACAAGATAGTTTGGAGACAGTTGAGGGTATTTGAATATGTACTGTTTGTCAGATAATGTTAGGGAATTACTGTTAATTTTCTTAGTTGTGATAGTGATACTGTGATTATGTAGTAGACTCCTCAATCTTTGGGGATGTGGTCTTAGTATTAGGTGAAAGGGCATCGTACCTGCAAATTACTTTCAGCTGGTTGGGGGATGGGGGGGGAAATGCATATCCAGAGAGAAGAATAGCAGTCAGCTCAGGAATGTGGTATGTGTAGTAAAATGATGACAGTTGGTGAATTAAGGAGAATGGGATACAGGTGTTTATTATACTATTGTTTTAACTTTTCTATAGATTTGAATTTGTTAAATAATTCGGGGAGATAAATAAAATAAAGAAAAATATTGAGGGGGACTGTGTGGTTAGTGACAGACAGCTGTAGTAAATGTATTGGGAACTGGTTGACTTCAAGTTCCCAAGGTTTAAATCCTGTTGGGGCTGTGAAGTGGGGTCAGGGACCTTTTTTGGTTTATATTGATGACTGTCAATCCCCTAGCTCCTACTCAAAGGATTAGTTATTTCCCAAACCTTAAAAATTGTAGCCCTATCCAAAAACCATACTGACAGCACTGTCCCTTTCTTCTCTATATTCTGAGATTTGCTTCATTGTGGAAGTTTGGGAACACAGGTGGTGGTTTGCTTTCGTTTGGGTTGTGGAAAGTGTTGGGGAAAGAACAAATCCTGTTTTTTTGACACAAGTTTTTATCTCATCACTTTATGTATAAATCACATGCAATGACATGTTTTCCTTATAGCCCACAACTGTTTCAGAGAGGTTCATAGAAGGCATGTCCTGAAGAGATTTCCTGTTTCCAAGAAAGTGACATTAATTTTTAAGCTCTAGCAATCTTTTCTATAGCACCCCTTGCTACACGGTATTTTTGCTATACCTGGATTTGATCTGTGTATGCATGTGTGTGTCCTTGTGCTTACAGGGGGTTCTAGGAAACTTTTAAAGTATACACATTTCCCTGTATGGATGTCTAAGATAGCAGATGTCTGTGTATCTGTGAATATCTCAATCAGTATTCCCCCAAATATGTAGAATGTTAATAAGGCATTTCAAGAAAAATAAGTGCCTAGTCAAATAGATTTGGGAAACACTAGGTTAAACAGAGTTGAAAAGGTTTGTTTACTCAGGATTTTCCAGAGTCTTTCATGGGATAATGATTATTATGCATTAGATAGAGGCAGGGATGAGGGTGTCTGTAGGCTATAGTTTGAAATGTTTCCCAAACCTGAGTGACAACAGAATCCTCTGTTTATATTATCTTGGGGGACTAGTGTTATAAGGAATCAACTCTGGGAATGACTACCTTTCAAATATTTTGGAGTGGAAAGTCAGGACATCTGGATAAAAGTATAGGTGGCAAGTATTGTGCCCCCAGTTACCTATGAATTAAAATCCACATTTCAATTTTGGCTATAATTGATTGTAACTGTTTGACCCTAATCTACTTTTCCAACCTTAATTTCATGTAAGCTGTCTTGCTTAGTGCTTTGCTTGTATATTTTGAACTGTTTTTACACAAAAAGTATTTTATATATAACATTTGATGACTTTGTTGGTTGATAAAGCAAAATGCCACTGTTCTGGTATGGCTCTTAAACCCAGCTGGGCTAGCTGCCATTCCTCCAAAAGCCAATTTAAGTTCCTTAGTCCTGGTCCTATATATCAGCATGACCTTCCTCAAAGATGTGATTTAGTGTTATTTCTCCTTTTATGTTTTGCATTCCTTTTTTGGCATAACGGCTGCTCCATCAATTATGTCTTTCATATGTGCCTAGAGTATTCCTGGATTCCCTTAGTGACAGCTGGATGGAGTAAGAATGGTAAGGTCAGCTCATTCTAGGACTGAGCTTATAAAACAGAGCATGTAGCCACCCGTGGCAAGCCTGGACTTGTAAGGAGCAAATATGGGGGACTAGCCCTAAGATAGAACCAGCATGCCCTTGGTCAGCGTGGTTGGACAGTTCTGGAGTCTAGTGAGCTGGGCTGCTATTCAGCCATTAGGTGTGAGTACAGCCATCCCTTTTATGGATATCTGATACCCATTCTGATTGGGGAGTCCCCATTCTATACCAATTGATAAATGTTTTGTGTGTCATTCTGGTCAGTAGTCATGAGTCATGGTACACACAGCACCCACAGGTCATAACAAAACATAGATCAAAACCTAGCTGGGGGGCAAATGCGGGAGAGACAATTAGGAAAGTCAAAGACCACATAAGCAGGCAGAAGCCAGGAGGGTACACCAATTGAAGGATGAAGATAAGGGAACCCACGGTGCCAGTCAGGAAGTCAAAGCCTGTAAGTTCCCAAAGGCAAGATGAAGGGACATGGCTAGAACTGACAGGTTACTAAAAACCAGGAAGACACAGGTACTGCCAAGCAAAAGGCAGTGGGGGTAGATAGAGTTCAAGAAATAGGAATTTAAAGTAATTCAGAAGATAGGGGTAAGGAAGACAGTGTCTATATTTTAGAGCCACACATACTCTTTGAGACCAATAGAAGAAAGGTTTATTTGATCTGGAACTGAAATTTTCTATAGTGCATAATGTAATTCAACCTATCTGTATAGATCATTTGAACAATTGAAACACAGAGAGCACAGAAAGAGAAAGAGGTCCTTTAATCCTGTATAGATTATTGTAATGCCTGGAAACATCCTAGAGT
>PVIY010055482.1:0-13718 GCA_004026745.1 Myrmecophaga tridactyla | reverse complement strand
GTATTTCCATATCACAGCTAAAAAGGACTGAAATTGAATTCCAGTTGCTAGACGTATGTAACTCAAGTTGCATGTTGTATACAATTTATCAGATTTAGATGCACACAGTATGTTGTCACCTAGGATTTTAATTTTTATTTCTATAATTAAATATCTTACTGCTAGCTGTTTTGGAAAACTAACACTTAAAGGAAATAATCTCATCGACATATGTGCCAGGATTGACTTTCTAAAGATACCTTCTTAAAACACATATACAACTGATATTTTTGTCTCTTAATATATGTACATGATAGAGAAAAAATCATAGCATGATGTCTGAGAGACACTGATGAGATGAGTGATAGAAATATCATTAAAAATAACTTCTGTGGATTTTGATTAGGTCAAATTATCTATTACCTAAATTTAAATCTGTGAATGTAAAACTATCACACCAGCATTTCATCTTTATGTGAAACACATCCCTCTGAATTAAGTATACAAATGCCTTCAAAGGTCTTTGGAAAAAAACATGTTCTAAGTATCTATCTTCATGCATCTGTTGGAAGAATTTAAATCTTAAAAATATATCTTATGAACTTTTTACATGCACCTGTAACATGACAAATGCAGTGACTTTATCTTCTGAAAAAAATGCTAATTCTTTAAATTCTTGTACTATGTGCCAGCTGTAATAGTGTGATACTGAGGCTCTTACATGCAGAATATTGAGTTCTGATTGTGCTACTTCTTAGCTAATCTTTGGCACTCATGTAAATTTGTTGCCTAAATTTTATCACTGTTAAATTGGATATAATAAAAGTATTCATACAATTTTAGGAGGGTGATAGAAGATCATGTAAGTTAAGCATGAAAAACCCTAAAAGATAATATATTTTTTTAATCATTTTGTGCCTTTGCTTCAGATTATTATAATCTTCCTCCAGACAAAACTATTTGGGGTATATTTAAGGTTAGCCAAATTAGTCATGCTATTTATATTTCTTCCATGGTTCAATGTGAAAAAAACTGCTTATTTGTTTTTTTGGGGTGGCTATGAAAACTTGAATGACTTGGGAAAGAAACCGCCTACTTATTAAGATGTTATAGTTCTGGGTATATAGCATTTCCAGAGTGGCACTGAGGCAGATTCAATTATTACTAACTTCTCTGAGCTACTTACTGTTAATGGGATCATACATCCTTGCCCTGTGTTAGGTGATTCTGTGATGTTTCCCTTAGAGTAGAAAGAGCGTGCATTCTCACACCATTGACTCTGGTTTGTCTATGTGCATTGCTGTGACCAACAGAATGTTGGCAGCTGTAGTGTGTTGAGTTCAAATAGATTTTTAAGAGGAATTGCCTCATGCTTGCCCCTGTTAAACTTCTGCTCTTCAAGCAAATCAGTCCCAGAGAGCGGATCCTTTTGCAGCCAATGTTCAGCTGAACCAAACAGAACTACAGGCCCAGGAAGAAGAAATAAACTCGTGTTCTTATAAGTTACTGAGATAGGGGGTTATTTATTACCACAGTGGAAGGTGTGTACATAAAGGTGAAAATAAAAAAGGAAATTTATTTTCATTCTACCTTATAAGAGAAAGGGAAGAACAAAATAATAATTTAAACAGTAATTAAAATTCATTTGCCTTGCTAATATGCTGGGGATCAGAAAACCTATAGATATAAAAGGACGTTTGTTTTATAGCGACAGTATAAAATTTTATGCTTCATGTTAGGCTAGGGGTATTGGGAAAAGATGGATGAAGAAGTAGCCATGACCATATTTTATAACTGTAAGGATTTGAAACTTGGTGATGTGCCAAAATATTATTCACTCTTTTTTTAATTTTATTTTTTAAGCATTTTATTGTGAAATAGACACAGAAAAGTAATAGATTTCAAAGTACATTTTAACAGTAGTTATAGAGCAAACTTCAAAGTATGCTATGGGCTACAGTTCCATAATTTCAGGATTTCCTTCTAGCTGCTCTGTTTAGAAATAAAAAAGATTACATGTGCATGTGATTTTCAAGAAATATAAACATTTCAAAGTATGATGTAGTATTCTTCAATAAGTATAACAAAATTGCCACACATTATATCTTGAGTTTTTTTTTTTTTTGGTTGTTCTTTTCTCTTTCAATTGAGAACATTTTAGACAGATAGAGTAAATATGTATTTTTTAACCATGGAGTATGATAAATTCTGTGTGATACCTTACAACATATTCTTCAAAATTTGAGAGTAAATTAATATGGACCTTAAATAATGATGGAATTCCAAACAAAGAATCTTGTGTAACTTATTTCTAAACCTTTATCCAGGTGGGCTATTTCCTCTTTGAAAGGAGTCCATATTTTCTGAACAATGAATTGAGTGTCTTACTGAAAAGCATATATGTTTCAAAACAAGCTTAGCAAATAAAATGTAGTAACTTTTGTAAGTGGGTTAAAGATTTAGAAAATACTATTTGAACTTCAAATTTCAGAAGAATGATATATAGTGAAGAAAGCCACCTCTTTTTTCATCCAAGTTCTAGATCAATATTTCCCATAAAATTCATTTGCAATTTATTATTTATTTTTTATTGGTACATGTGTGTGTATATTTTTGATTAATCTCAAAAACATGTTTTTGTAGCCTCGGGTTTTTATCTTATGTGTAATACATAGATTATTCTCAGAATATTTCACATGTCAAGCTCCTGAATTTTAAAAATCTATTTTCAAATTATGACAACTTTATATTTAAATCAATCATTCATTATTTTGTTAGTTGTGCTTTCCTTATCTGTTATGCTTTCAGTTTACTAAAATATGAATGTTTTTAAAATTCCAAGCCCTGTTCTGAATTTCATGAACAAGTTGGTATCTTTAGAATGTCTAGTCATTTTATTCTATTTCATCCTCAAATAACTGAATAAACCTTTACAAATCTCTATGGCAATATAAAATCACAGACCACGGTACCTCCAATTGGTTATGCTTTTTTCTGTTGTTGTTGCTGTTACTTGATTTTTACTTTTTACTTTTAAAACATTCTCAATTTTTTTAACTATGAATTTCCTTGCAAAAAGCAATACATTTCTCATATTTGAAAGATTTTTTACTCATCAATATAATTTGCATTCCTCATGAATTGCTCTAATATAAGTCAATAGTATTCAAAGTAAAATCCCAGTCTAAAAGATGTTTTGAAGAAGCACGGTGGGAAACTTAATAATATAAATATTTGACTTCAGAATAGTTACTTTTTATGCTAGCTAAACAAAATAATAAAGTAGGAAGTTTACATCTGTAGCAATTTTATTAATGAGAGAATAGCAACTGACAGAAGATTGGAGAATTCTAGAGGACATATTTATTTATTTATTTCATAGTCAATGAAACTATTGAATATGCAGCAAAATATGAGTCAAAAATAAACTAAAAAAAGTCTTGTATACAATCTTAGATAAAAAATACAGAGACATGGTGGGAAAATGGTTATCATGCATTTAGAAGTAAAATTAAAGGACTCAATGAAGTTGATCAGCCACATCTTGGGGATCACAGTTTACTCCTAGGTTAAAGCTGTAAGAAAGACTGTTTTAAGTAACAATGGGGATTTACTATTAGATTTCCCTTGAATAAGCAATGACACTTGTGATGCTTAATTTCAGGTGTCAACTTGACTAGGTTGTGGAATCCAGTTGTTTGGTCAAGCAAAACACTGGCCTGATTGCTCCCATGGAAGCATTTCGTAGATGGATTTGTATCAATAACAAATTTGCATCTACAGCTCATTGTATCTCTGTCCACAGGATACATCCCTCAGAAATTTGGCATCTGGTCAGTTGGAGGTCTTAAAAGCCAGAACCGAGCATTTCAGAAGTCAAAGAATTTCTGCTTCCACTTCACTCAGCCAGCTTCTCCGGAAAAAGCTAACTTCCTCTTTAAAGAGTTTCAAGCTTGTGGCCTTCCCTATAGAATTTGGATTTGACAACCTCCCATAGTTATATCATGTGAGCCAATACCTATTGATCAATCCATCGATAGATTTGTATGTTTGTGTGAACACAAATATATATCCTGTCAGATCTGTTTCTCTGGAGAACCCTCATATAACAACAGAGGCAGAAGCAAGATGGAGCTCAGCCACCAATATATATCAAAGAAATCTCCATGTTTACCCCAAAAGGCTGCTCATCCAGCACATTTCCCTCTTTCTTTTTGCAAGCTCACACCTGCAATAAGAAGCTACATGAAATACCCAGACATGGAAGCAGTCAAGCCTGCAAAACGGATGTATTTATTATCCTTTAGATAGTTAGATTTTCTCATATCTATATGTTGTGATTTGAGTAGGTAGTACAAACATATGGTTAAAAAACTGAGATTATAAAATGAATAAACTGTGACACATACAGCATGTGCTTAGTAACATAGATATATGTTATTGTTTTAGCACTTGTCTTTTAAACCATATAGGGGGGAAAAAGAGGATTTACACACTAAAAATACAATAAAACTCTTCTATATTTACCTAAGTAGCTACCTTTACAGAGTGTAGCTATCTAAAAAGTGCTCTTTATTTCTTCATATAGCTTTGAGTTACTGTACAGTGTCATTTCATTTCAAAATGAAGGACGCATCAGATCTCCTGGTCTTCTAGCAGCAAACTCTCTCAGCCTTTGTTTACTTGGGGATATCCTAATTTCACCTTCAATTTTGAAGGATATTTTTGCTGGATATAGCATTTGTAGTTGAAGGTTGTGTGTGTGTGTGCATGTTTTCTAGTCCTTTAAATATGCCATTCCACAACTTCCTGCCTTCCATGTTTTCTGATGAAAATTCAGATTCTAATCATATTGAGGTTCCTCATATACAATATAACACTTTCCTCTTGCTGCTTTAAAAATTATCTATCTTTAGCTTTTGACAGTTTGATTATAATATTTCCTGGTATAAGTTTACCACACTTAGAGTGAGTTCAGTTTTTGGTTGTGTAAATCCATGTATTTCATCAAATTTGGAAAGTTTTCAGCCATTATTTTTTCAAATGTTCTTTTTTATTTGCCGTTTGTCTCTCTCCTTGTTTTCTGGGACTCTCCCTACGTTGATGGTACGCTTACTGATTTGCCAAAATTTCTTAGACTCTGTTCATGTCTCCTGTTGTTCTTTTGGCACCTCACGCTTTCAAGTTTACTGATTATTTTCTCTACCTGTTCCAATCTGCTATTGAGCCCTTCTAGTGAATTTTTCATGTTAGTTTTTATACTTTTCAGCCCCAATAGAATTACTACTTAGCTCCACAACAGATCTGTTATAATTTATTTTTATTGATACTCTATTTCTAGTGAAGTGTTGTTTTCCTAGTGTCATTTCAATATTTTTCCATTGTTTACCTTTGTTCTTTTTCATATTAAAACAGTTGATTTAAATATTTGTTAAGCAAGTCTAATGTCTTCATGTCCTCAAGAGAGGTTTCTATTAATTTCTTTTATTTTTTTTTGTAAATTGGCCACATAGTCTTATTTGTATGCCACTTAATTTTTTGTTGAAAATTGAATATTTTGAATGATATAATATTGTAACTATGGATGTCAGGTGTCCGCCCTTCCATGTTTGATATTGTCATTTCCTATGGATTGTGTTTGCTTGTCTGGTTAGTGACTTTTAAACTATTTTGGTGAAGATTGTACTCTCAATTGCATGTGGTCTCTGAAATATATAAATTTCTGGAACCAAAGAAAATTCATTCTTTGTAACTTGACTCTGTGAGTGCATTGACATGTCTTCAAGAATTAGTCAGCCCTTTATACTTTTTCTTTAAACTGCTTCCGTAGAGCTTGAAGTTCAGTCAAACATGAAAATTTAAGACCTTCCTATGTCTCTTATGGGAATCTATGTAACTTTCCTTATTCTCCAGTAAATGTGAAAGATTTTCTAATCCTTTACTTCCCAAAGGGTCTCACTCTCTTAGTTTTCCCCTTAGACCTTTCAGTGTGTCTCTTGTCTGCTGTTGATACATTTTGTTTCAGCCTTCATTTTATAGTTAATTTGCCTCTGATGTTTCCATCTATTGTCTTTGTCGTCATTAAAAATTGCTTGTTGTTATAAACCTTAGACTATTTCTAAAATTAAAAGTGATAAAGTCCAAGAAAGATTGTAAAGGTTCTAAAAAAACCCAAACTTTTGGTTTCCAACCTCTACCAGGAAAAATAAAAAATCAACCATTAGTGAACATGAAATGAACTGCTTCGTTTGCAGAAATAAAATCCATAAACATGGCTTTGGCAGACTGAATAATGGTTACCATAAAATACCCAGCCCTAATCTCCAGGACCTGTGAATGTGTTATCTTACATAGTGAAAGAGACTTTTCCAATGTGATTGAGTTAAGGGATTTAAGATGAAGAGATTATCCTGGAGTGTCCAGGTGGACGAGTGTAACTAGAAATGTCCCCTAGAAAGGAGTCAAGAAATCAAATGAAGGAAGGGATTTGAAGACGTTATGTTGCTGTCTTTGAGATGGAGGAAAGGTCTCTGAGCCAAGGTATGCTGACAGTGTCAAGAAACTAGACACTGCAATAAAATGGAATCATTACTGGAGTCGTCAAAGGAAGATAGCCCAGCCATCACCAGTTTAGTCCAGTGAAACTGAGTTTGAACTTTTATCCTCTAAAACTCTTAATAGAATACATTTTTATTAAGTCATGAGATTTGTAATGATTTATACAGCAGTAATAGGGAACTTTCTTACCCACTAGAGGCCCCTATAAAGGAATTGGAATCATATAGTATAGACATCTTTGCTCACCTGATCAAAATATAACTTTCACACCCAGTTTTTTATTTAGAAATTAGCTATGGATGCAGTCAGTATTTGGTTTAGATTTTCTTTAAATACAATTATGCATCTGTTTTTTTTTTTCTTTTCAAGTACATTGTTAAAGTTGACACAGATTCACTAGGTACGTTTTAGTAAACAATAAAGAAATAATGAACTGAAAACTCGATTCTGATGCTATGGTCATGGAAATGTTTTTAAAAATCTTTAATCTGCTATAGATTTTAAACTTTTAACTACTGACACCATTAGTAGTGTTTTTGTTTGTTTGTTTGTTTTATTTTCCCCTAAAGATCATAAGGATAGGATTTCATGCTACTTATTTATACATCTATGAAGTCCCAATTACTTTTTACCATTGCTATAGAGGAAGTGAATATTTTATAAAACAACACCATTGTTCCTGAATTAGAAGATATTGCATAATAATTACTATGATATATAATATTTACAGTGTATATGGACTAAATTAACCCAAAATAGATTTACTGTATATAAAACAATATTTAGATTTTTCTCTTCAGTCTCCAGTAATAATGCAACTGGAAGATTAAATATCAGGTATTTAACAGGAAGGAAAACTGTACACACTTAAGAAGAAATGGAAGGGAATATGTACTGCATCAAAAGAAAATATGTAGATTTATAAGTAGACTGGTTATACAAATACTTTTAACGTGTATTAAATAGTATAGTCATTCTTTTTCTTTCAAGCCAGCAAATGTACACTGAAAAATCAATTACAAAGAGTCAATGAAAGGTGTATGGTTGTAATTACATTTAATAAACTGTCTAAAATTATAATTCATTTAGAAATGTTATTTAGAATTATTAATATTTCTGAATTATTTAAATTCTGCATATTAGAGCAATAAAGTTATGTATTTGAAAAATACCAAAGACATATGAGTACCATCTAGTGGTAAAACTGGAGGCAAGCAACAAGCTGTGAAAGAAAGTGGTTTAAATCAAGTCAGGGAAACACGTGGCCAGACTCATATTTTAAAGAAGAAAGACGTGATGGCATGAGACACTAAACATCAAAACAGAGCCAATGTCTTCATTATAGTGTATATGAAGTGATTAAACAGGGGAACAGTTTTCTTTTTTGCAAATCTGAAAGTCATCATTTTACAGAAACTGATACAAACACTGAGAAAGTGATCAGACTTCAATTAGAGATATGAATGAATCTGATCTGGTTAAGACTAAGGTAAATCAGACTAAAGGGTAAAGGATGATACTGACTGTATTTTAAAACTTCAACTTCTGTGTGAGATCAAAGGAAGGGATGCTTGTTTGGTGCAAAATTTATATTTTCAGTAACACACTATCTAATTTAGCTTGTATGGTCACTTATTTGAACACCACAGTAACATAGAACTCTGAATGGGGAGTAAGCGCTTGTTGGTTTGTACAGTTTGGTGTGATGCCCTGGTACATCCCAGAGCAAGCTGGGTAGAAGATCAAAAAAGTATTTGCAAAGTAGCTTTGAGAGACTGAGAGAAAAGGTGGAAATATTAACTTTCCCCACCTGAAGAAGACCTGGTATTCTTTCAAGCATTGGAGACTGCCAATTAGATGGAGCAGACCCTTGCTCTTGGAGCTTCCCCTTAGAAACTTATTCCTGCGAAATAGAAACTAAGTCTACTTGTGATTATACCGAAGAGTAACCCCCAGAGGACCTCTTCTGTTGCCCATATGCAGCCCCTCTATTTAAACAAAACTGTAGGGGAACTTCCTCCATATATGGTACATGACTCCCAGGAGTGTAAATCTCCTGGGCAATATGGGACATGACTTCCAGGGATAAGCCTGGCTCTAGCATCATGGGACTGAGAAAGACTTCTTGATCAAAAGGGGGAAGATAAATGAAACAAAATAAAATTTCAGTGACTGAGAGATTTCAAACAGAGTTAAGAGGTCCTGCTGGAGGTTATTCTTATGCAGTATATATATATATATCTCTTTTCAGGTTTGGGTGTGTTAGAGTAGTGAAAGGGAAATACCTGAAACTGTTGAACTGTTATCCAATAGCCTTGGTTCTTTTTTTTTATATAAAAGGGATTTATTTGGTTATAAATTTACAGTTCTTCAGAGGAAGGGCTTTTTCTTATATGGGAAAGCACATGGCAACATCTTCTGAACTTCCCTCCCAGCTTCTGAGTTCAAATGGCTTTCCCTGGGGTGATTCCTCTCTTGTCTCCAAGCATCTGGGTCTGAGCTGCTGAGCTCTCTTCTGACCTCTTTCTCTAACACCTCCACCTAATTCAATCAAACATGACTCACTGCGGAAGTCATGCCCCTTAACCGATCACAATAAATAAATTATTAGTGATCAACCATACGTGAATTTCACATGATGATGATTCAAGTCCACAGTGACAGAAAAACTAGGCACCATCACCTGACCAAGTTGACACCTGAATCTAACTACTACAGGCTTTTTTTTTTTTTAACTTTTTTAGTGTGTACTATAACATATATAGAAAGCAAAGAAAGAAAAAATCAATAGTTTTCAAAGCATTCTTCAATAAATAGTCACAGCACAGATCCCAGAGTGTGTCATGGGCTACCATACAATCCTCTCAGATTTTTCCTTCTAGCTGTTCCAGAATATAGGAGGCAAGAAGGAATAACTTTTTTGTTTTTAATCATCACAATTGACTTTTTTTTCTTTTCTGTGAAAAATAACATATACACAAAAAAGCAATAAATTTCAAAGCACAGCACCACAATTAGTTATAGAACATATTTCAGAGCTTGGCATGGGTTACAATTCCACAATTTTACGCTTTTACTTCCAGCTGCTTGTTCTAGTTTGCTAGCTGCCAGAATGCAATATACCAGAAATGGAATGACGTTTAAAATGGGGAATTTAATAAGTTGCTTGTTTACAGTTCTAAGGCCAAGAAAATGTCCCAATTACACAGGTCTATAGAAATGTCCAATCAAAGGCATCCAGGGAAAGATACCTTGGTTCAAGAAGGCCGATGAAGTTCAGGGTTTCTCTCTCAAGTGGAAGGGCACATGGCGAACACAGTCACGTTTCTCTCTCATCTGGAAGGGCTCATGGCGAACATGGCATCATCGCTATGTTCTGGCTTTTTCTCCTGGCTTCCTGCGTCATGAAGCTCCCTGGGAGGTGTTTTCCTTCTTTATCTCCAAAGGTCACTGGCTGGCAGACTCTCTGATTCATGGTGCTGCAGCGTTCTCTGCTCTTTCCAAATCTCCTTCATTCTCCAAAATGTTTCCTTTTTTATAAGACTCCAGAAACTTATCAAGATCCACCCAAATGGGTGGAGACATGTCATCACCTAATCCAGTTTAACAACCACTCTTGAGTAAATAACATCTCTGGGGAGATGATCTGATTACAGTTTCAAGCATACAATACTGAATAGGGATTAGAAGAAATGGCTGCCTTTACAAAATGGGATTAGGAGTAAAACATGGCTTTTCTAGGGTACATACATTCTTTCAAACCAGCACACTGCTCTACGACACTGGAGACTAAAAGAAGATACCAATTTAATGATTCAGTAGTCATATTCATTTGTTAAATCCTATCTCCTCTGTACAACTCCACCTTTGATCTTTCTATCCCTGTCTTCAGTGGTGCTTGGGCTATGGCCATTCTAAATTTTTCATTTTGAAAGGTTCTGTCAACAATACGGAGTAGGGAAATGGAACTATCTGATGTTCTGGTGAGGCTGGGACCTCTAGGTTTAATAATTTATCTAGTCCAGGGACCCATCTGGAGGTTGTAGGTTTCTGGAAAGTTACTTCAGTGCATGGAACCCTTGTGCAATCTTATATATTGCCCTAAGTGTTCTTTTGGATTTGCTGGAATGGTTCTGGTTGGGGGTTGGCAAGTTATGATAGGTAGCAATGTCTAACTGAAGCTTACATAAGAACAACTTCCAGAGTAGCCTCTCAACTCTATGTAAACTCTCTCTGCCACTAATACTTTATTAGTTACACTTATTTCCCCCCTTTTGTTCAGGATGGAATTGTTGATCTCACAGAGCCAGGCCTGGACTCATCCCTAGGAGTCATCTCCCACACTACCAGGGAGACTTTCACCCTTGGATGTCATACTCCATGTAGGGGGAAGGGCAATGATTTCACTTACAGAATTGTGCTTAGAGAGAGTGAGGCCACATCTGAGTGGCAAATGAGGTCCTCCAGAAGTAACTCTTAGGCAATCTATCGGTAAGCTAAACTTCTCTGCCACCTACATAACCTTCACAAGAGTAAGCTTCAAGATCAAGGGCTTGGCCTATTGATTTGGGTGTCTCTAAATTTTAATATAGTATCAGGGGATTCCCTGATGGTAAAATTTAATAATTCTATATTTTTTTCTCCAATTGGACTTTGCCAATACTTTTTGATTATCTGCTTAATATACTTTAGGATGTATCCAGGCATTACTTTAAGCTATGCAGGATTAAAGGAACTCTTTCTTACTCTGTGCTTCCTGTGTTTCAATTGTTCAAATGTGCTATACAGACAGGTTGAGTTAGATTATAGGCTATGAAAATTTCAGTTCCCGATCAAAGAAATCTTTCTTTCTTTGGTCTCAAATGAATATGTATGATTCTAAAATTCAAACAATGTGTTCCTTATCAGTGTTTTCTGGATTACTTTAATGCCATCCTGATTGGCTTCATTTTTATCTCTAAATACCAGGTTAAATATATATATTTAAAATAGCCTCTCAAAATCCAGAAATAATAATTACCACTCCAGACTAAATGTGTCCAGTATAAGAGCTTACAATCTAGGCCCTTTTTTCTTATAAGTATTTTCTAAAGAAGACCATACCATAATTGTTCTTTCATTTCCTGCTTATTTTGCCTCCCCAAATGTCCCACATGTTCATTCACATCACTGCATGCCTCACTTATTCTTTCTTCTGCCTCTTCAAATCTGCTGTTGTGTGTCTCTGGTATGTTTTTTATTTGGTCTACAGAATCTTTAATCTCTGTTATATCTGCTATTTTTCTATTTATTATTTTAAATTCTTCTTCATGCTCTTCTAATGTCTTCTTGATCTCCTTTACGTCATTAACCATCCCACTTATTTTACTTAGTAGAGTTGTATGAACATCCTTGATTAGTTGTTCCAACATCTGTGTGTCCTCTGGAGTTTGAATTTGGTCATTAGGCTGGGCTGTATCTGTCTGCATTGTGATATGCTTAGTGATCTTCTGTTGTTTTCACCACATGTAAATATCTTGATTGATTTACTTAGGAAATTAATTTCCTACAGTAGTCTAAAGCCTTGTGTTTGGATGGATGGATGTGCAGCAGGATGCAGGGCATAGGGTAGGACACAACAGTGCAGTGATGTGTTGCAGTGCAGGAATAGGAGCAGGTTGGGGATGCTACGCTGGTACCTGTGAACATGGGTGTCCAGCTGCAGGGGGAGGATGTGGCTGTGTGAGTGCCTGCTTCAGGGGGGCATGGCCCTCATGTGCACTGGTCTAGGACGAGGGAGCCTTTGTGAGCATGTCCAGAGCTATGGCAGTGGATTGGCGTTATGTCTGCATGGTCTGGGGGTGGATGTGTCTGAGCTGCACTGGTCAGCACTTTCCCAGAGCAGGGAGCATGACTGGAGCTTGTGCATATGCACAAGTCTAGGGGTGCTGTAAACTGCTGTACCTGCACGGAGAGGTCAGGGGCAGATGGGTGGGCTATGCAACTGTATGGCCTGGGGACAGGTGTTTAGGTATGGAGATAAACACCAGCAGTCCTTAAGTGCTGGCAATAACCCACAGGGAACAAGAAGGGGGAGGTAGTGCTCGGGATTGGAGCAGGAGAGGTGGGTTGGGCTGCACTTGGGGTGGGGGAGTGGGATGCATATGTGTGCTGGGGTTGGTGGGGCAGGGGCTCTTGGAGCATGGGGAATGGAAGTGGGTGATGGGGTTCAGGTGCATGGGCTGTGGGGTGAGTCACAGGTCTTGGGGCTGCACTGGTGAGGGGAGCACATTCAAGGAACATGGAAGGCTTGGCTTACTTCCTAGCCCCCGTCTCCCCGTCTGTGCACTCCTGAGGGCTCCAGGTTTCTGCATTAGGCTCTTTGCACTAGCCAAACATCCTTGATTCTCTGCTTCTCAGTTCCTCAGGTTTTGCAGCCATAGCCACCCTATGTGGTACAGAAGACTCTCCTAGGTCAGTTACACTCTGGAATCGCTGTCTTATAAGTCACCCTCCAATCCCTTTCCTTGGAGCAGGGCTGAACTCCATCTGTCCTATTCCGCCATCTTCCTTGAACTTTCCAGCCTTGATTCTTGAAGATGATTGAATAACCATAGAGCTTTTAAGGAGTGAATGTGTGAGTATGAAAATCTTGTAGCTGACACTCCCTTTATCCAGTGTATGAATAGCAAAGTAAGAAAAAAAGATAAAATAATATAAAGAAACAATAGGTGGATAGGGGTGGGGGATGGGATGTTTTGGGTGTTCTTTTTTTAACTTTAATTTGTATTCTTTTTAAATTGTTTTTGGCATAATGAAAATGTTCAAAATCAATTGTAATAATGAATACATAGTTTTGTGGATGATATTGGGAACCACAGATTGTACACTTTGGATTATTATACCTCAATTAAAAAATCACGTAAGAGGATGAGCCTCAGAGTTAGCTAGACTTAAACCAATCTACCTTGGCCGTAAAAATTAAAGTTGCTCCAAACAGAAAGTAATTGTGGTGGACTTCTGGAAAGATGGCCAAATAGAGTAGCTCAAGATTAGCCCGGCTCCACGGAAAAGTTAGAGAAGGGACAGGAGAGTGACTGAGGCGTCAATTCAGGTGTGCGGTTGACCTGGGAGAGCCTTCTGCACCACATAGGGCAGGTCAAGTTTCAGAAGCCAAGAAACTGAGAGGCAGAAGGCTGGAG
>PVIY010055481.1:0-13719 GCA_004026745.1 Myrmecophaga tridactyla | reverse complement strand
GAAGGTGCCTAGTTATATTGCTGTGGACATGAGCCAATGGCACGTGAACCTCATCTGTTGCTGATTACATCTGCAGTTGGCTAGGAGGCGTGGCTGCTGTAATGAATGATGTTTGATTTAATTGGCTGGTGCTTAAATGAGAGAGTTCAACATAGCACAGCCCAAGCAGCTCAGCACATCTCATCTCGGCACTCACAGCTCAGCCCAGGCCTTTGGAGATGCAGAAAGAAATCACCCCGGGGAAACTTGTTGGAACCCAGAGGCCTGGAGAGAAGGCCAACAGAGATCACCTTGTGCCTTCAAGAACCTCAGTCGGAAGTTAGCTGCCTTTCCTCTGAAGAATTATATGTTAACTAAATAAATCCCCTTTTATTGAACGCCATTCTGTCTCTGGTGTGTTGCATTCCAGCAGCTAGCAAACTGGAACAGAAATTTTTCTTTTTTCTTTTTATTTCTTTTTCTGGAGTGATGCAAATGTTCTAAAAAATGATCATGGTGATAAATACACAGCTATGTGATGATATTGTAAGTCATTGCGTGTACACCATGTATATATTGTTTGTATGTTAAGAATGTTTGTGCTTTTATTTTTCAATAAAATATATATATATTTAAATGATATAGCTTTTCTGGGGGTAAATAACAAAGTAGTACATTCCATCCTCTGAACCCCCCAAAAAACATGTTGTTTCCATATGTATTCATTCCATCACAATATCACAAATGTCTTAAACCATTTCATTAACAATACAAATACAATACCAAGTCAAAAACAATATGAAATCTCATTAAATCAGCTACTGACATGGTTTGTCCTAAAGCAAAATTCTCCTCTGGCTGTGGACCTGTGGAACTTAGAACAACTTATCTGCTTCCAATATACAAAACAGAGACAGTCATAGGACAAATGTTCCTATTTCCATAGGGAGAAATTGAAAGGAAAACAGGGGTCACAGAACCCAAACAGTTTGAAAAGCCTTTAGGGGAAGCTCCATTAGATTTCAAAATCTGAGAGATATTTTATCCTCAGGGCTTGAGAGAGCTGCAGTCCCACGCTTTCCAAGGGTTTATGCATCAGCTCTGCTCTCTCCAAACAGTGGGGTGAGGGTTTTAACATATCCAAGCATTGGGGAGACCAACTTGCTCTTGCCCTACCCTCCTCAAATATCTGGGTGGCACCCAGACTCTCTGCCATCTCAGGGGCACACACTCAACCCCTTCTGAAAAAGGGTGGCTAGACTGTCCCCAATCCCTGAGGAAAGTGTTCCACCCTCTTTGAAGCCTTTAACAGCAAAACTCTTCCTGGACAACAGAAAGGGAGGCCCACCCTCTGTAAACTCTGGTGTGAATTCATCCTTTCCATGTGCATGGGTTGGTCTGCTCTCTCGGCCTGAAGTGACTTAGCTGCAGACCTTGGCTTCCATAGTTCTATCTTTGAAGTCATTTTTCTTTCAATATGTCCCTTTTCTGTTTGTTTTAGTCCAGACTTGCATTGATTCCATTTATACAGATGTGACAACAAACTTGTTGATTTTCCATGCAGCATACAGGGGTCACAACCATTAGACAATAGGACTTTCCACAAATCCTTCCTGGATAACTCCATTTCCAATCCTTGCTTTTTCTGAAATGGCTAACTGGTCCATGTTTGGATAAATCCTCATGTGGGGCACTGTTTTATTTTCTGAAAGCTCAAAATTTTCCAAAGTATCTATGCTGGTTTGAAAGGATGTACATCCCCTAGAAAAGCCATGTTTTAATCAAAATCCCATTTCACAAAGGTAGAATAATCCTTATTCAATACTGTATGTTTGAAACTGTAATCAGATCATCTCCCTGGATGATGTGATTTAGACAAGAGTGGTTGTTAAACTGGATTAGGTGATGACATGTCTCCACCCATTTGGGTGGGTCTTGATAAGTTTCTGGAGTCCTATAAAAGAGGAAACATTTTGGAGAATGAAGGAGATTTGGAGAGAGCAGAGAATGCTGCAGCACCACTAAGCAGAGAGTCCATGGGCGAGCGACCTTTGGAGATGAGGAAGGAAAACACCTCCCGGGGGAGCGTCATGCAACCAGAAGCCAGGAGAGAAAGCTAGCAGATGACACCACGTTTGTCATGTGCCCTTCCAGCTGAGAGAGAAGCCCTGACTGTGTTCTCCATTTGCCTTCTCACTTGAGGAAGAGACCCCGAACTTCATTGGCCTTCTTGAGTTAAAGTATCTTTCCCTGGATGGATGCCTTTGATTGGACATTTCTATAGACTTCTTCTAATTGGGACATTTTCTTGGCCTTAGAACTGTAAACTAGCAACTTACTAAATTTCCCTGTTAGAAAACCATTCTGTTTCTGGTATATTGCATTCCAGCAGCTAGCAAACTAGAACAGTATCAATTTCTGGCTTTTTTTTTTTTAATCCAATAGTTCAGTTCTCAGCTTATCTATTTACTGTCACATTTTACTATAGATTGCAAGGAGAAGCCAGGCTACATTTTCCAAATTTAGTTTGGAAATCTCTTCAGCTAAACATCCCAGCTCATCATGTTCAAATTCTATCTTCCATCAAACACTAGGACTCAATCTTGCTAAATTCTCTGTCACTTAAAAAAAAAAGGGTTGTCTTTCTTCCAGTTTGCAGTGATACATTCATCATTTCTGTCTAAAGCCTCATGGGAAGTACCTTTAGAGTCCATATATCTACCAACATCTCTTCAAAGCAATATGAAAGCTTTTTTTCTATCAAGTAAGATCTCTACTTTTTCTTCTGTCTACAGGCTTTCTCTATCAAGCTCCTCATAACTCTTCTAGAATCTTCCCCTTATCAATTTGAAAAGTCATTCCAACATGCTTCAAATTTGTAGATGCAGCAGCACAACCCACTCCTGGTACCAAAATCTGTTTTGGGTTGCTAATGCTGCCAGAACGCAATGTACCAGAAATGGATTGGTTTTTACAAAGGGGATTTATTAAACTACAAATGTACAGTTCCAAGGCCATGAAAATATCCAAATTAAGGTATCAAGAGGATACCTTCATTTAAGAAAGTCCAATCACATCCAGGGTTTCTTTTTCACATGGAGAGGCACATAGCAATGTTTACTGGCCCTTCTCTCCTGGGTTGGTTTCCAAAATGGCTCTTTCAGCTCCTGTAGGCCTTCTGGCCTCTCCTGGGGAATTTTCCTTCTCCTTTTTCTTCCATATCTGTGGGCCTTCTCTTAGCTTCTCCAGGGAAAACTCTGGGTATCATCTCTTAGCATTGCATCTCCCAGGGCATTTTCTGTCTCCAAGCATCTGTCATCTCTCTGCTTTCTGTATCAGCTCTCTTAAAGGGTTCCAGAAAGCAAATTAAGACACAACTAGAATGGGTGGGGTCACATCTCCATGGGAACAAGCTAATTAAAAGTTCCCACCAACAATTGGTGGGTCACACCTCCATGGAAACAACCTAATTAAAAGATCCTAATCATAGTAAGTCTGCACCCACAAGATTGGATTAAAAGAGCATGGCTTTTCTGGGGTACATCACAGTTTCAAACTAACACACTAGGTATATATTCAGAAGAATGCAAAGCAGGGACCCAAACAGACATTTGCACACCAATAATCACAGCAGCATTATTCACAGTTGCCAAAAGATGGAAACAACCGAAGTGCCCATCAACAGATGAATGGATGAACAAAATGTTGTATATAAATACCATGGAATATTATTCAGCTATTGAAAAGCATGAAGTGAGAGCAGCTAGTAAATAGCAAGGAACTGTATGGAGCAACTGTATGGGGGACATCAGTGACTCGGCACACATCACACAACAGTGTGCAATGGATGAAATGACTGAGATTTCACACAGAACTTTTCACAAGTGGCATCTTGATATTGCATCAAAGGTAAAGGGAGAGCACAGCAGATAGATATCTACATAATCCAGAGGAAGAGCCACTTTAACTGAAGAGACTAAATTATATGAACTCCAAATTGGAACACTTGGTTTAAAAAAATGAAAGCACATTTATAGAACAATTAAAAAGAATATTTAGACTTCCAGATTAGCCCTGCTCCACGGAAAAGTTAGAGAAGGGACAGGAGGGCGACTGAGGCAGTGATTTGGAAGTGGGGCTGACCTGGGAGAGCCTTCTGCACCACATGGAGAAGCCCTGGTTGCAGAGGCCAAGGAGCTGAGAGACAGAAATCTGGAGTCTGGCATGGAGGCATAGAGCTGTGGAGCCTGCAGGAGTGCACGGACAGGACCCTGAGACTAAGAAGTAAGCCAGGCCATGTTCCTTGGGTGTGCTGCCTTCACCAGCGCAGCCCCGTGACTGGTGACTCATCGCACACCCCATGCACCCGAACTCCATCACCTGTTCCCATTCCCCATGCTCTAGGTGCCCCCACCCCACAAGTCCCCAGTGCATGTACCTGCCCCACACCCCCATGCCAAGTGCAGCCCAACCCACCTCTCCTGCACCCCTCAGAGCACTACCTCCCCCTCCCTGTTTCCAGTATCTAAAGGCTGTGGATGCTGACCTCTATACCAAGGCTACTCCTGTCCCCTGCCCATAGTGTTGTACAGCCTCACCCTGCCCTCCCTGAGCTCTGTGCATCAATTTATAGCACTCCCAGGCTCATGCAGGCACATAGGCCGCCAATCACATCATTCACCTCTGGGAACTGCACGTTATAGCAGCCCTAGAACTAAGCATGCGCACAGCCCTTAGCCACACTTCCCAGCTCTGAGAAAGTACTGACCTGCACAGCTGGGTCACATCTGCCCCCAATCCATGAAGGCATAATGCCAACCTGCTGCCACAGCTCTACACATGTGTACAAAGGGCCCCGTGCCTTAGACCAGCACCCATAAGGGTTATGTCCCCCAGATCAGGTCACCCACACAGCTACATCCTCTCTGGCTGCTGGGCACCCATGTTCACTAGTATCAGTGTAACATCCCCAACCTGAGCCTACATCTGCCCTGAAACAAATCACCACACTGAGTGCCCCACCCCACGCACTGCTCCCTGCTGTACAACCATCCTGAAAACACAAGGCCTTAGACTACTGTAAGAAATCAACTCCCAAAGTAAATCAATCGAGATATTTACATGTCACAAAGACAGCAGGAAATCACTAAGCATATCACAATGCAGATAGATATAGCCCTGCCTAATGACCAAATCAAAACACCAGAGGAGACACAGATGTTGGAACAACTAATCAGAGATGTTCATATGACTCTACTTAATAAGTGGGATAGTAAATGACATAAAGGACATCAAGAAGACAGTAGAAGAGCATGAAGAGGAATTTGAAAGAATAATAAGAAAAATAACACATACTACAGAGATTAAAGACTGTTGACCAAATAAAAACACATGAGAGGCATACAACACCAGATTTGAAGAGACAGAAGAAAGAATAAGTGATATAGAGGATAGGATAACAGACTTTGAAGACTAAAAACAACAAATGGCAAAAAAAAAAAAAAGATGGAAAAAATTGAATTGGAACTCAGGGAAATGATAGACAAAACAAAGCACATAAATATAAGAATCACTGATGTTCCAGAAGGAGAAGAGAGGAGTAAAGGGCAAGGAAGAGTAATTGAGTATATAATGGGGGAAAACTTACCAACCCTCATAAAGGACATAAATATACAAGGCAAAGAAGCCAAATGAACTCCAAACAGAATAAATCCAAATAGACCTTCCCCAAGGCACATACTAATCAGTCTGTCAAATGTTGAAGAGAAGCAGAAAACCCTGGAAGCAGGAAGAGGAAAATCATCTACTACATACAAGGGAAACCAAATAAGACTGAGTTCAGGCTACTCAACTAGCATCCTGGAGACAAGAAGGCAGTAGTATGATCTATTCAAGATCCTTAAAGAGAAAGACTTCCAGCCAAGAATTCTGTACCCAGCCAAACTGTCCTTCAAAATTGAGGGAGAGATTAAAGTTTTCAAAGACAAAGAAGTCCTGAAAGAATTTGTCAACAAGAGACCAGCCCTACAAGAAATACTAAAAGGAGTATTGCCAGTTGAAAAAAAAGACAGGAGAGAGAGGTCTTGAGGAGGGCACAGAATTGAAGAGTACCACTAAGGGTAATTTAAAGAATACAAAGAGAAATAGGGAAAAGAATATATAGATCTGACAAATAAAATTAAAAAGATAATATGGTGGAATCAAGAAAGGAATTTTCAGTACTAACTTTGAATGTTAACAGACTAAACTTACCAGTTAAAAGATACAGATTGGCAGAATGGATTAAAAAGCATAATCCAGCTATATGCTGCTTACAAGAGACTCAACTTAGACACAAGGATACAAATAGATTGAAAGTGAAAGGATGGAATAAGATTTTCATGCAAGTTGTAACCGAAAGAAACCAGGAGTAGCTATACTAATATCAGACAAAATAGACTTTAAATGTGGAGACATCATAAGAGAAAAAGAAGGACACTATATACTAATTAAAGGGTCAATTCCATAAGAAGATATAACAATCATTAATGTTTATGCCCCCAATCAAGGAGCTCCAAAGCACATGAGACAAACATTGGCAAAACTGAAGGGAGTGATAGATGTTTCCACAATAATAGCAGGAGACTTCAATACAACATTATCCTCTATAGATAGAACAACCAGACAAAAGATCAACAAGAAAATAGACAAGTTGAAGAACTTGATAAATGCATTAGACCTAATAGACACTGCACCCCAAAGCCCAAGGATATACATTCTTCTCTACTGCTCATGGAACAGTCTCCAGGATGAATCATATGCTGAGGCACGAAACAGGTCTTTATAAATTAAAAAACACTGAAATTATTCAAAACACTTTCTCTGATCACAATGGCATGAAGCTGGATCTCAATAACCACAAAAGAATGAAGACACTCACAAATAAATGGAGATAAAGTTACACACTCTTAAACAACCAGTGGGTTAAAGAAGAAATTGCTGGAGAAATCAGTAGCTATCTGGAGATGAATGAAAATGAGAATACAACTTATCAGAACTTACAGGATGTGACAAAGGCTGTGCTGAGAGGGAAATTTAATGCCTATATTAAAAAACAAGAAGGAGCAAAAATCGAGGACTTAAAAGCACTCCTGGAGGAACTTGAGAAAAAACAGCAAACTAACCCCAAAGCAAATAGAAGAAGAGAAATAACATAGATTAAAGCGGAGATAAATGAATGAGAGAACAAAAGAATGCAAGAAAGAATCAATAAAACCAAAAGTTGGTTCTTTGAGAAAATCAGTAAAACTGATGGGTCACTGTCAAGACTGACAAAGAACAAAAGAGAGAGGATGCAAATAAACAAAATAAGAAATAAGAAGGAGTTCATTACCACAGACCCTGAAGAAATAAAAGAAATCTTAAGAAGATGTTATGAACAGCTATACACCAACAAACTAGACAACTTAAATGAAATGGAAAAATTTCTGGAGACACAAAAACAAGCTACACTGATTAAGGAAGAAATAGAAGATATCAACAAACCAATCACAATTAAAGAGATTCAATCAGTCATCAAAAATCTGCCTACAAAGAAAAGCCTATAGCCAGTTGGCTTCACAAGGGAATTTTATCAAACATTCCAAAAAGAACTAATACCAATCCTGCTCAAACTTTTCCAAAAAATTGAGGAAAAAGGAACTCACCTAACACATTTTATGAAGCTAATATCATTTTAATACCAAAACCAGGTAAAGATGTTATAAGAAAGGAAAACTACAGGCCAATCTCCCTAATAAACATAGATGCAAAAATTCTCAATAAAATATTAGGAAATCGAATCCAACAGCACATTAAAAGAATTATACACCACGACCAAGTGGGGTTTATACCAGGAATGCAAGGATGGTTCAACACAAGAAAATCAACTAATGTAATACAGCATATTAACAAAAAGAAAGGGGAAAAAAATCACATGATCACCTCCATTGATGCTGAAAAAGCATTCAACAGAATTCAGCATCCTTTTCTTATATAAACACTCCAAAAGATAGGAATCAAAGGTAACTACCTCAATATGATAAAGGGAATATATGAAAAACTGATAGCCAGCATCGTACTCATTGGAGAGAGACTGAAAGCTTTTCCCCTAAGATCAGGTATAAGACAAGGATGCCCGCTGTCACCACTATTATTCAACACTGTGCTAGAAGTTCTAGCTAGAGCAATAAGGCAGGACAAGGAAATAAAAGTCACCCAAATTGGAAAAGAAGAAGTAAAACTCTCATTATTTGCAGATGATATGATAATATACTTGGAAGATACTGAGAAATCTACAGCAAAGTTACTTGAGCTAATAAACAAATTCAGGAAGGTGACAGGATACAAATTTCATGTGGGAAAATCAGTAACATTTCTATACAAGTAATAACCTAGCTGAGGAGTCGGTTAAGGAAAAAAATTTCATTCAAAATAACAGCTAAAAGAATCAAGTACTTAGGAATGAACTTAACTAGGGACATAGAAGACGTGTACACATAAAACTACATAACATTGCTAAAAGAAATCAAAGGAGATCTAAATAGGTGGAAAGACATTCCTTGCTCATGGATAGGAAGGCTAAATGTAGTTAAGATGTCAATTCTTCCCAAATTGATCTACAGATTCAACACAGTACCAATCAAAATTCCAATAACCTATTCTGGAGATTTGGAAAAGCTAACTACCAAACTCATCTGGAAGGGAAGGAGACCCCGAATAGCTAAAGGCATCCTAAAAGAGAAGAATGAAGTGGGAGATTAACACCCCCTGACTTTAAAACCTATTAAAAAAGCCACAGTGGTCAAAACAGCATGGTACTGGCACAAAAAATAGAAGCATTAACCAATGGAATCTAATCAAGAGTACAGTAATAGACCACCAAATTTCTGGTCAACTGATTTTTGACAAGGCTCCCAAATCCTCTGAACTGGAACAAAATAGTCTTTTCAACAATTTGGGCATAGAAGAACTGGATATCAATAGCCAAGAGAATGAAAGACAACCCCTATCTTACACCCTACACAAAAATTAACTCAAAGTGTATCAAACACCTAAATATAAGAACTAGCACCACAAAGCTTCAAGAAGAAAATGTAAAGGCAAGATGGCAGCTTAGCAATGTGTGCGTTTTAGTTCATCCTCCAGAACAACTACTAAATAACCAGAAACAGTACAGAACAGCTCCTGGAGCCACATCAGTGACCGGACACACAACGTACCCCAGTCTGGACCAGCTGGACTGGCTGCAAGCCTCCCCAAAACTGTGAGTTCCCCAAGCCGCAGCACCCCTCCCCCACAGGCGGCTTCCCAGAGGGAAAGGAAAGAGACTCTAAACCTGGTCAAGGCGGAGTTCGCTCATTGGGCTCATGGAAAAAGGGAAAGGGGAGGAAACGGAGGTTTTAGTGGCTCTGTTTCTACGGAGACTTGGCAGCCTCTGGATTTAGCGGCGGGACTTCTCGGGCTGCAACTGCCCCAGGTATAGGCAGAAACAGGCTGCTTTCAGGGCTGTCTCCCACCTGTGCCTTCCCCAGGGGAGAGGTGAAGCCCAACTCAGGTGGAATCCCTCCCTCAAGGAATTCAGACCCCAGGGCTTGGCAATTTGAAGCCATTAAAACCAGCCTGCAACCTCTTCTCGGTCTCCACCACGCCCCCAGCAGGGAGAGTCTTCCAAAATTAAAAGTGCCGCAACATCTTTTGCTGGTGCGACCTGCAGGCAGACGCACCACATACTGGGCAGGATAAGAAAAACAGAGCCCAGAGACTTCACAGGAAAGTCTTTTAACATACTGGGTCTCACCCTCAGGGAAAACTGACGCAGGTGACTCCTTCCCCCTGATAGGAGGCCAGTTTAGTCCAGAAAACCCGGCTGGAGTCTGTAATACCTACGTAGACCTTCCTAAGGGTGGGGTGGGAAAAGGCACCATACAAGTAGGGCAAGAAACAAGAAAACAAGAACTGAAAAATTATCCTCTGTTAAACAAAACCTAAGCTAGAGTGCACGGGAGCCCAGTGGGCGCACAGACGGGCGCAGGGACGCGGGCGCTGCGCCTCCCTCGCTGCCTCGCCGCTGCGCGCCCCGCTGCCGCCCCCCCCCACCCCCACCTCCGCGGTCCCACCCCGCCGCCCCGCTGCCCGCGGGGATGTCTTACAAACCAAACTTGAACGCTAGCGCACATGCCCGCCGCCTCCCTCAACGCGGCTGGAAGAGTCCACTCTCCTTCCACCAGCATAGCAACGTCCTCCCAGTACCGCCAGCTGCTGAGTGACTACGGGCCACCCTCTCTTGGCTACACCTAGGGAACTGGGAACAGCCAGGTACCCCAAAGCAAATATGCTGAGTTGCTGGCCATCATGGAAGAGTTGGGAAAAGAGATCAGACCCACCTACGCGGGGAGCAAGAGTGCCATGGAGAGGCTTAAAGGAGGCATCATTCATGCTAGAGGACTGGTTCGGGAGTGCTTGGCTAAAACAGAAGGGAACGCAGATCCTAGCCGCCTCGGTAGCTTTAAAGGCTTTCCATCTTTTTACAAGATGTGAAGTTACAGTTCATCTCCCCTGTTCAGATGTAACTCTTGTTTTCACAATGTTAAGTTTTTTATTTCTCGTCATTACCCTCCAGTGGTTCACTAGGCTCTGTCCTAGACTTAAAGCTTGAGAAAAGATTTTGCAGTTGATTAGGATTTGTGTTTTAAATAGTTAGGAAGTACCCAGGTTTTTTTTTTTACCCTGTAAGCACTGATAAAAAAAGAATTATTGAAAAAGTTACCTATCATCAAACTGTAGTGTGACTTCAGGATTCCAGTATCTCACTTTCATCTTCTTTTTTAAATATACTTTGGTTACCTAAATTGTTCTTTGTTCCTTTCCATCAACTAATGCAACTTTAAGGATTCTGTTCTTAATAAATACTGACAGCATGCTTTACTTAGTAGCCGGTCCCAAGTTTGGCAATACAGTGTAGATTCTGCTGAATATAAATTCTTTTTTGCTTAAGCATTTGCATGACTATTAGTGCTTTGAAGTCAATTTAAAAAGTGCACAAGTTATAAATACATAAGAAAGAGCAACCTACCATACCTAGCAAGGACCCCTGAAAATTTTCATACTGAGACTGTATGTAGATTTCAGTTTTGTGTTTCCTGTAAGATGATCAAAATGTCTGGAAAAAAATGACTAAAACTGTTTGCATCTTTGTATGTATTTATTACTTGATGTAATAAAGCTTATTTTCATTAAAAAAACAAAACAAAACAAAAACCTAAGCTAGAGGTCCAGAAAAAGATGAACTGAATGTCAAAGAACAGACAGACAACAAATTCATCTAGCAAGAAAACCCTAGGTAAGAGAAGTGAAAGCAATCTCCAGTATAAACTAATTAAGGTAATTAAATGTCTAGACGCCAGCAAAAAATAACAAATCACACCAGGAAAACTGAAGATATGGCCCAGTCAAAGGAACAAACCAATAGTTCAAATGAGATACAAGAGCTGAAACAACTAATTCAGAATATACGAACAGACATGGAAAACCTCATCAAAAACCAAATCAATGAATTGAGGGAGGATATGAAGAAGGCAAGGAATGAACAAAAAGAAGAAATGGAAAGTCTGAAAAGACAAATCACAGATCTTATGGGAATGAAAAGTACAGCAGAAGAGATGAAAAAAACAATGGAAACCTACAATGGTAGATTTCAAGAGACAGAGGTTAGGATTAGTGAACTGGAGGATGGAACATCTAAAACCTGACAAGATACAGAAACTATAGGGAAAAAAATGGAAAAATATGAGCAGGGACTCAGGGAACTGAATGATAATATGAAGCGCACAAATATATGTGTTGTGGGTGTCCCGGAAGGAGAAGAGAAGGGAAAAGGAGGAGAAAAACTAATGGAAGAAATTATCACTGAAAATTTCCCAACTCTTATGAAAGACCTAAAATTACAGATCCAAGAAGTGCAGCATACCCCAAAGAGACTAGATCCAAATAGACGTTCTCCAAGACACTTACTACTCAGAATGTCAGAGGTCAAAGAGAAAGAGAGGATCTTGAAAGCAGCAAGAGAAAAGCAATCCATCACATACAAGGGAAACCCAATAAGACTATGTGTAGATTTCTCAGCAGAAACCATGGAGGCGAGAAGACAGTGGGATGATATATTTAAATCACTAAAAGAGAATAACTGCCACCCAAGAATTCTATACCCAGCAAAATTGTTCTTCAAAAATGAGGGAGAAATTAAAACATTTTCAGACAAAAAATCACCGAGAGAATTTGTGACCAAGAGACCAGCTCTGCAAGAAATACTAAAGGGAGCACTAGAGACAGATACAAAAAGACAGAAGAGAGAGGTGTGGAGAAGAGTGGAGAAAGAAGGAAAATGAGATATGACACATAAAATACAAAAGGCAAAATAGTAGAGGAAAGTACTACCCAAACAGTAATAACACTAAATGTTAATGGATTGAACTCCCCATTCAAAAGACATAGACTGGCAGAATGGATTAAAAAACAGGAACCTTCTATATGCTGTCTACAGGAAACACATCTTAGACCCAAAGATAAACATAGGTTGAAAGTGAGGGGTTGGGAAAAGATATTTCATGCAAATAACAACCAGAAAAGAGCAGGTGTAACTATACTAATATCCAACAAATTGGACTTCAAATGTAAAACAGTTAAAAGAGACAAAGAAGGATACTATGTACTAATAAAAGGAACAATTCAACATGAAGACATAACAATCATAAATATTTATGCACCGAACCAGAATGCCCCAAAATACATGAGGCAAACACTGCAAACACTGAAAAGGGAAATAGACACATCTACCATAGTAGTTGGAGACTTCAATTTCCCACTCTCATCAATGGACAGAACATCTAGACAGAGGATCAATAAAGAAACAGAAAATTTGAATATTACAATAAATGAACTAGACTTAACAGATATTTACAGGACATTACACCCCACAACAGCAGGATACGCCTTTTTCTCAAGTGCTCATGGATCATTCTCAAAGATAGACCATATGCTGGGTCACAAAGCAAGTCTCAACAAATTTAAAAAGATTGAAATCATATAAAATACTTTCTCAGATCATAAGGGAATGAAGTTGGAAATCAACAATAGGCAAAGCGCCAGAAAATTCACAAATATGTGGAGGCTCAACAACACACTCTTAAACAACCAGTGGGTCAAGGAAGAAATTACAAGAGAAATCAGTAAATATCTCGAGGCAAATGAAAATGAAAACACAATGTATCAAAACTTATGGGATGCAGCAAAGGCAGTGCTAAGAGGGAAATTTATTGCCCTAAATGCCTATATCAAAAAAGAAGAAAGGGTAAAAATTCGAGAATTAACTGTCCACTTGGAAGAACTGGAGAAAGAACAGCAAACTAACCCCAAAGCAAGCAAAGGGGAAGAAATAACAAAGATTAGAGCAGAAATAAATGAAATTGAGAATATGAAAACAATTGAGAAAATCAATAAAACCAGAAGTTGGTTCTATGAGAAAATCAATAAGATTGATGGGGCCTTAGCAAGATTGACAAAAAGAAGAAGAGAGTGGTGTGTTAGTTAGATTCAGTTGTCAACTTGGCCAGGTGAGCATACCTAGTCTTGTTGCTGCGGACATAAGCCAACGGTACGTGAACCTCATCTGTTGCCAATTACATCTGCAGTCAGCTAGGAGGCGTGTCTGCTGCAGTGAGTGAC
>PVIY010055480.1:0-13731 GCA_004026745.1 Myrmecophaga tridactyla | reverse complement strand
CAGTATCATGGAGATAGGACAAGTGAGGTAACTAGGAACTGAAAAATTTAGTACCATTATGGATCTCGTAAGTGTTTGTCCTAGTTTGCTAGCTGCCAGAATGCAATATACCAGAAATGGAATGGTTTTTAAAAGGGGGAATTTAATGAGTTGCTAATTTACAGTTCTAAGGCCGAGAAAATGTCCCGATTAAAACAAGCCTATAGAAATGTCCAATCTAAGGCATCCAGGGAAAGATATCTTGATTCAAGAAGGCCAATGAAGTTCACAGTTTCTCTTTCAAGTGGAATAGCACATGGTGAGCACAGTGAGAGTTTCTCTCTCATCTGGAAAGGCACATGGTGAACATGGTCAGGGTTCCTCTCTCATCTGGAAAGGCACACGGCAAACATAGCATCATCTGCTAGCTCCTTCTCCTGGCTTCCTGTTTCATGAAGCTCCCCAGCAGGCATTTCCCTTCTTCATCCAAAGGCTGCTGGCTGGTGGACTCTGCTTCTCATGGCTATGTTGTTCTGCTCTGCTCTCTCTGAATCACTCTCATTCTCCAAAATGTTTCCTCTTTTATAGGACTCCAGAAACTTATGAAGACCCACCCAAATGGGTGGAGACATGTCATCACCTAATCCAGTTTAACAACCACTCTTGACTAAATCACATCATACAGGGAGATGATATGATTACAGTTTCAAACATACAGTATTGAATAGGAATTATTCTGTCCTTACAAAGTGGGATTTAGATTAAAACATGGCTTTTCTAGGGGACATACATCCTTTCAAACCAGCACAGTGTTGAAGTGCTTCTGTGTGCTTGTATTCTATAGCAATCCCTGTTTCAAGGCAATTTCACGTAATGTCATTTCACTCTTTGAAAGTCATCATAGTTGAATTGACTCCATCACATCCTTGTTAAATATTTCAATGGCTTTCCCTTTACTGTAGGACATAATTAAAAAGTCATTCACCATCTGCTTCCAATCATGGCTTTCAGGATTCCTATCTTGCCTCTTGCTAAAAGATTTTTCCTCTACAGCGGCCCTAACTGAGACCCTTCACGCACAAACTACATATTTGACATATTCCTTTGCTTCTGCCTGAATGCTGTTTCCCATGTTAAACTCATGTTTCAAATCTTAATTCAAAGTTTAGGTCACTTCCAGTAGACTAAGATTCAGCTACTAGGATGAGAGACACTTCCTACTCATATTTACATATCAATCCCCGCCACAATGAACATTGCAAAGAAGTCACTTCATGTTTGTTGATGACGATCTGAAAAAATGAATCTTTTTGTAAAATTAATGGCAAACCTTTTCAATCTGCTATTTCTTATTCATTCATTCATTTAGTCACTCACTAAGTATTTTGTTACAAATTTGATGCAATCAAGCTCTAAATGCTTGGAATACGGTGATATACAAGGTGATCAAGGTGATTAGCCTCAAAGCATTCCCAATCTACTAATGAAAGATTGTTAGAAAAAATGGGTAAACAAATTATGGCAAGTAGAATTACATACCCCAACAAATTCATGTTCTTCATCTTAATTTGCATCCTATTTGGTGAGAGCTCATTGTAAATAGGACCTTTTGAAGATATTATTTTTAGTTAAGGTGTGGTGAATTGAGCCAGGGTGGGTCTTTATGTGGCTTTACTGGAACCCTAATAAAGAGAAACCAGAGTCAAAGCAGTGATAAGGAGAAGAGAGCACTATACAATGGGAGGCAGAGATGCAAGCAAAGGAACCCCAAGAATTGCAAGACACCAGCACTGAGATGTTACACATATCAGGAAGATGGCATTACCTTGTTGATATCTTGATTGTGGACTTTTCCTAGTTTCAAAACTGCGAGCTGATAAATGCCCTCTGTTTAAGACAAAATCAGTTTGTAGTATTTGTGATAGTTGCTCAGGCAAACTGAGATGCAAATTGAAAAAAGGTCATTCCATAAGTGCTAAGAAGAAAATAAAGCAGTGTTATGGGAAAGAGAGTGAATAGGGAAGAGGAGTCATTTAAATTGGATGTGCCCAAACCGAGAACATTTCAGCTGAGACCTGAAAGACATGAAATGCAGTAGGAATAGAGGAAACAAGTGCAAAGTCCCTAACGGAACATACTAAGCTTGGCTTACATTAAGCAAAAGTGAATTTAAGCATAGGCAGATAGCTCTGTTTGTGGAAATACATCTGTCTAATTCTGTTAATGACTATCCACCTTGCATATATAACAAAGCTATTGGATTCTTCGTAAAATTTCAAAATCTACATAAGAAACTCTGTGGTATAAAAAATATGTAAGTGTGCCTTACGATTGGCCAAGATGGCAGAGTAAGATACTCAAGGGTGCTATTTCACCAAAGAATTTTTCAACAATCAGTAAAACTATTAAAGCCACATTTCTCAGAATTCTGCAAAATAAATAAATGGTCGCAGTAAATGGATGAGTACTGAATCAAGAAAATGCAGCTTTAAAAATAGTAGGAGAAGTTCATGGCACCTTTGCTGGCTCCTCCATTCATCATTGCATGGTGTATTGTAAAGCCAGCCTGCACTCCCATTGCGCAACCCTGGCTCTGCTCTGGAGAGAGCAGAATAGAGGCTATGCATATAGTGTGGCACATGTATGTCAGTGCCAATCCATCTGATGGTGACATGAAAGACTGAACTAGGAAACTCATCTCTAACTCACTTTCCAAAATTAGCCCAGCAGGCAGAGGTAAAACAGCATAAGAAACAACTGAATCAAAGTGGCTTGAGCCAAATAGTTACCTACTTTAAGTCATACAATAGAGCATATAAGGAGGTATATTTCATAGAGTTTAGAGGGGGGATTTCTTTCTTTTTTTTAAACTTTTTTTATTATATAGTATAACATATATACAAAGCAAAGAAATAAAAAAGCAACAGGTTTCAAAGCACTCTTCAAAGCGTGGTTACAGAATAGATCCCAGAATTTGTCCTGGGCTACCATATGGTTCTCTTATATTTTTCCTTCTAGCTGTTCCAGAATATAGGAGGCTAGAGGGCTTAAATACTTTTTTATCTTCACAATCAACTTTTTTTTCCTTATTTTTTTTGTGAACAGTAACATATATACAAAAAAGCTATAAATTTCCAAGCACAGCACCACAATGAATTGTAGAATATATTTCAGACTTTGACATGGGTTACAATTTCACAATTTTAGATGAAATTTTCTACTACTAGCTACTCTAAAATACCAGAGACTAAGGGAGATATCAATGTAATGATTCAGCATTCATATTCATTTGTTAAGTCCTAACTTCTATGTATAATTCCACCATCACCTTTGCTCTTTCCACACCTCTCATTGGGGTTGTCTGGACTATGGTAATTCTAAATTTTTGATGTTGGAAGGGTCTGTCACCAACATGGGGTAGGGAGATGAAACTACCTGATGTTCTGGAGAGGCTGGGCTAGGTGTCAGGACTTATCAGGACCAAGACCCATCTGGAGGTTGTAGGTTTCTGGCAAGTTATTCTAGTGCCTGGAACTCTTGTGATTTCTTATAAATTGCCCTAGGTGTTCTTTAGGATTGGCTGTAATTATCCTGGTTGGGGTTGGCAGGTTATGATAGGTAGCAAGGTCTACCTGAAGCTTGCATAGGAGCAACCTCCAGAGTAGATTCTCAATTCTATTTAAACTGTCTCTTCCATTGATACTTTATTAATTATGCTTCTTTCCCCCTGTGTGGTCAGGATGTAATTGTTGATCACATCATGCCAGGTCTGGATTCATCGCTGGGATAGAGGGGGGCTTTGAATTTCTATAGAAAGGGTAATTTCTAAAGTCATGAACCAGCACAAGACCAGGACAAAACAGTCTCAGAAAAGTTGGAGAGGGCCCACCTTCAAATTCATCATGGGCTAATCTTTTGGATAGGAGGGTTAAGCTCTGAAGAAGAGCGCCAGTCAAAGCAGAGCCAATTTGCAAAGAATGTGAATGGTGTTTGTTTGTAACATTACTTCAATTATTTTTATGAGCTTCTGGCACTTAAGGAAATATCTGTCATTTAAATCATTAACTGGATACAAACATAAGGCACAGACTGCTTGGGAACTAACACCAGAGTTACCACATTAACTCTGTTACAGTGTGCAACAAAAGATTACAAGACAATCAAAGAAACAGGAAATTATGACTCATCAAAAGGAACAAGAGAAAAACAAAGAAATTATCAGTTAAGAAGGCCAAACTTTGAGTGTCTTTAAAACAGATGTTTAAGTAATGATCTTAAAAATGGTCAAGGAGAAAAAGGAAAATACAGAAGAAGAGCTAAAAAAAATCAGGAAAATAATGAAAGAACAATATGAGAATTTCAGTAAAGAGATAAGAATTTGAAAAGGAACCAAACAAAAATACTGAAGTTAAAGACCACAAAATAACAGAAGGAAAAATACCCTAGAGGGTTTCAACAAGCATACCAATATCCACATTATGGGACTCTAAAAAGGAGAAAAATAAGCAAATGATAGAAGAAATATTCAAAGAAATAATGCAGAAAAAAATTAACAAAAGACATGAATATGCATATTCAAAAAGCCCAACATCCCCAAACAGGATAAACTCAAAGAAAACCATGCTCAGACACAAACTAGTGCAACTGCTGATGCCAACTACAAGGGGAGAATTTTGAAAGCTGCAAGAGAAAAGCAATGTGTTATGTACAAGAAAGCCACATAAGATTAAATGCCAATTATTCAGCAGAAAGTGTGTAGACAAGAAAACAGAGGAATGAAATATTTAAAGTGCTGAAAGAAAACAATTGCCACTCAAGAATTTTATATATGATGACACTGTCTTTTAAAAAAGAGGAAGAGATTAAGATATTCCCAGGTAAACAAAAGCTGAGGAAGTTTGTAACCACAGGATACATACTATAAGCAATGATAGAGTTCTTTAGACTGAAAGGAAAACACAAGAGACAGTGGCTCAAAGAACTATAAAGTAATAAAGTCCTCCACTAAAGGTAACCAGATAAGTAATTATTTCTTGTTTTGTAACTCTACTTCTTACAGGTACTAAATGCAATTGCATAAAAGTATGATAAATTGATGATTTGGGACATACAATGAACAAAGATGTAATTTGTAACAAGTACAAAAGAAGATGGGGGATGGAGGGATATAGGAGAGTGATGTGTATGCTATTGAAATTAAGTACTTATCAAATCAAATGTGATTTTTATAGACTTAGTATATTAAATTTAAACCCCATGGTAATCACAAAGAAAATATGATAAAAATATATACACAAAGAAAAGAGTAGGGGCTCAAATTTCTATTTTATATATATATATATATATATATATATATATATATATATATATAGCAATTCATAGGAATTAATGACAGAATTGAAGATTGAAGTAGTATAAGGGTTACAAAGACCAAATTTCAAAATGTCAGAAGAAAGTCCTGCATTAGCAGCATTTACTTTAAATGTAAATATATTAAACACTCCAGTCAAAATAGATTGGTAGAATGGATTTAAAAAAGCATGAGCCAACTATATTCTGTTTAAAAGAGACTAAATTCAAATTCCAAAACAGAAAAATGCTGAAAAAGAAAGGATGGAAAAAAAATACCATGCCATTACTAGTCAAAAGAGAGATGGATAGCTATATTAATATCATATAAAATAGACTTTAAATCAGAAACTGTTATGTGGGACAGAGAATAACACTATATAGTGATAAAAGAGTCATTTCAATAAAAGGGTGTAACAATTTTGAATATATATATACACCCAATGGAAGGACCCTAAATATATGATGCAAATGTTGACAGATTTGAAGGGAGAAATTGACAGTTCTATATTAATTGTAGGAGATATCAATACAGCATTTTCAAAAATTGATAGAACATTTAGACAAAGGATCAATAAGGAAATAGTTCATTTGAATGAGTTATAAGCCAACTAGACCTAACACACTGTGCTGGTTTGAAAGGATGTATGTCTCCTAGAAAAGCCGTGTTTTAATCTAAATCCCGTTCAGAATAATTCCTATTACGTTTGAAACTATAATTAGATATGTGATTTAATCAAGATTGGTAGTTAAACTGGATTAGGTGATGACATGTCTCCACCCATGGGTCTTGATAAGTTTCTGGAGTCCTTTAAAAGAGGAAACATTTTGGAGAATGAAGGAAATTCAGAGAGAGCAGAGCAGAATGACATAGCCACATGAGGCAGAGTCCAACTGCCAGCGACCTTTGGAGATGAAGAAGGAAAATGCTTCCTGGGAAGCTTCATGAAACAGGAAGACAGGAGAAGAAGCCAGCAGATGATGCAGTGTTCATCATGTGCCTTTCCAGATAAGAGAGCCCTTCCAGATGAGAGAGGAACTTCGAACTTCATCAGCCTTGAATCAAGGTATCTTTCCCTGGATGCCTTAGATTGGAAATTTCTATGGACTTGTTTTAATTGGGACATTTTCTCGGCCTTAGAACTGTTAACTAGCAACTTATTAAATTCCCCTTTTTAAAAGCCTTTCTGGGGCAGGCCACGGTGGCTCAGCAGGCAAGAATGCTTGCCTGCCATGCCAGAGGACCCAGGTTGGATTCCCAGTGCCTACCCATGTAAAAAAAAAAAAAAAATTAAAAGCCTTTCTGTTTCTGGTATATTGCATTCTGGCAGCTAGCAAACTAGAACACAGACATAAAAGAATATTTCCATAAACTGCAACATAATACACATTTTTTTATCTAGTGTACATGGGTAATTCTCCAGGATAACTGATAGGTTAAAGAAAAAAATTTTCAAAAAGGTATCAGTACATTTAAAAATACTGAACTCATACAATGTGAATTCTCTGACCAGAATGGAATGAAATTAGAAATCAATAAAAGAGGGAAAAGTGAAACTTTCACAAATCTGTGGAAATTCAACAATACATTCTTAAACAACCAGTAGGTCAAAGATGGAAATTAGTAAATATTCTAAGGTGAAGAAAAGAAAAACACAACATTCCAAAAATTACATCAAATGTAATGCTGGGAGTTCCCTCTAAATGGGTTACATTATAGCTCTAAATGTTTATATTAAAAAGAAGAAAGATCTCAAATCAAAGACCCAACCCTAAAACTGAAAAAACTAGATAAGAAGTGCAAACTAAACCAAAAACAAAGAAAAGAAAGGGAATAACAATGACTAGAGTGGAAATAAATGAACCAGGAATTTTTTAAAAAGAACAATAGAGAGAATAAATGAGACCAGACCTTGGTTCTTTGAAAGCTCACAGTAATTGACAAACCTTCAGCTAGACCAATGAAGAAAAAAAGAGAGAAGAAAAAATAATTACAAGCAGAAATGAAAGGTGGGACACATCTGTTGATCCCACAGAAATGAAAAAGATTATAAGAGGATACTATGAACAACTATATGCCAACAAATTACATAACCAAGATGAAATACACAAATTCCTAGAAACATGCAAGCAACCTACACCAACTCTAGAAGAAACAGAAGATCTCAATAGGCCAATAACAAGAGATTGAATCAATAATCAAAAACAGAGAAAAACCCTGAACCTGGACCAGACACATTCGCTGATGAATTTTACCAAACATTCCAAGGAAAATTAATGCCAATCCTACCTAAGATCTCCCAAAAAATGTGAAGAAGAGGGAACACTTCTGAACTAATTGCATGAAGCCAACATCACTATACTGCAAAAACAGATAAAGATACCACAAGAAAATATATTTATAGGTGAATACCCTTTATGAATATAGATGCTAAATTCTTAGCAAAATACTTGCAAACCAAATCCATGAGCACATTAAAAGAATTATGAATCATGTATCTCAAGTATGTGGGGTGAGTCAACATAAGATAATCAATTAATGTAATGAATAGCATTAATAGAATGAAGGAAAATTATAAAGGGCCCTGAATAGTCAAAAACATCTTGAAAATGAAGAATGAAGTTAGCGGGCTCACATAACCCAGTCTTAATATTTATCGCAAAGGTACAGAACAGCGTGGTATCGGCACAATGGTAAATATATGGTCCAATGAAATTGAACTGAGTGTTCCAAAATAAAAGCCCATATATATGGCTAATTGATTTTTGATGAGGGGGCCAAGTCCACTTTTGTGGGGAAAATTATAATCTCTTCAACAAATGGTGCTGGGAAAACAATATACCCGTAGGCAAAAGAATGTAGAAGGACCCCTACCTTACAGCATATACAAAAATTAAATAAAAAATGGATGAAAAACCTAAATAGAAGAATCAAAACTATAAAACTCAGAAGATAACATAGGGAAGCAAGTACAGGGCATTGCATTCAGCAATGGTTTCTGAGACTTTACACCCAAAGCACAGGCAACAAAAGAAAATATAGATAAACAGAACCTCATCATAATTAAAAACTTTTGTGCAACTTAGGACTTTATCCTGATTGGGATAAAATATTTGGAAACTATCTATCAAAAAAAGGTTTAACATCCAGAATATATAAAGAAATCCTTCAGCTCAACAACAAGACAAATAACCCAATTCAAACATGGACAAAAGACTTGAATAGTCGTTTCTCCAAAGAAGACGCACGAATGTCGATAAAGCTCATGAAAAGGTGCTCAACGTCATTAGCTCTTGGGGTATGCAAATCAAAGCCACAAGGAGATATTATTTCATACCCACTAGAATGGCTACTATTTAAAAAAATTATAAATATTGAAGAGTCTGTGGAGAAACAGGAATAGCCATTCATTGCTGGTGGGAATGTAGAATGGTGCAATCACAGTGGAAGATAGTATGGCAGTTCCTCAGAAAGTTAAGTATAGAATTGCCATATGACCCAGAGAATGTACTTCTAGGAATATAACCAAAATAGCTGAAAGCAGGTACTCCAACAGATATTTTCATACCAATGTTCATTGTGGCATCATTAACAATTGCCAAAATATGGAAGTGACCCAGGTATCCATTGAGAGATGAATGGATAGACAAAATGTGGTATATAATCGCAATGGAATATTATTCAGCTGTAAAGAGAAATGAGTTTTTGATACATGAGACAACATGGATGAATCTTGAAAACGTCATGTTGAGTGAAATAAACCAGGAACAAAAGAAACAATATTGTATGATGGCACTCACATGAAATAATTAGAATAAACAAATTCAAAGAGTAAGAATCTAGAATATATGTTAGCAGAAGATGAGGTAGGAGTAGGGAATAGAGAGTTAAGTTTTAAAATGTATAGAGTTTCTATTTGAAACAAATGGACAAGTTTTGGTAATGGATATGATGCTGATGGTAGCATAACACTGGCTATAACTACCGGCACTGAACTATACATTTGAATGTTGTGAAAGGGGAAATTTTAGCTCATATATATGGTATTAGAAAAAAAATCAAGAAAAAAACATATGAGGAATTATAAGAGACGAAGGAGATGAATAAAAATAATGACTAATGAGAAGGTATGTACAGACATGGTTTATTTCCTCTGGAAATGAGAGAGGGTCACAAAAACAATTTCATAGTCATTTAAAAATCTAAGAAAAGTTATCTTATAGAAAAAACAGATAAAAGCTCTGCAGAGTACCAGCAAAAATTGACTTTAGACGACAACCAGGAAAAAAATTAAATGGAAAGAAGTTTCTTAATTCATAAAATACATAATTCATAGATTGAAGTAAGGCAGAGAATTTGGTTCTCTGAAAATATTTGCCTAAAAGGGAAAAATCTTTGACACTCTAACACTGTTTACCTCTAATATTGTTTTTGAAGGTAGTGCAACAGATATACTATTGATAGGAGCAGGTGAAATTACAGAAACAATAGCAGTTGCCCTGGAAGTTTCTCCCTAACCTAGAAATTAATAGTTTTAGTATTAGCTAATGCATGGCTTTATCTCTAGGTTTCAGAATGGTTAAAAAAAAATATGATCAGTCATCAGCAATTGAGTTAATAGATTTAAAGCATGGTTTCTCAATCTATACATGATTAGCATTTTCAGCTAGATAATTCTTTGTCGAGGGAGGTTTTTTCTTGAAATCCATAGTCATGCGTATGTCAAGGTGATTTAGTGTTCATCAGTCATTTTGCTCACTGTTTATGATTATTTTTGTCCTCATGGAACTGGTTTACTGAATATCTGTGTGACTGATTCAAACCCAATTAACTGCTTCTTGCTGTGTTATATGTTCCTGTTTTGGCCATGGATGTTACAGATTTTAGATGGTTCATAAATTGCTCTTAATGTTATTAGTTAAAGGGTGTTCCTTACATGTAAAAGAGTTAAGTGTAGTTAAGGAACCAGGAATCTCAGTTTCCTTTGTAGTAACTGCCTGCCCTTTGTATATTGATGTCTTTGGGGATTCTAATCTGAACTTTATCCTCTTCTCATTCTCTACAGTCTCTCTAGTCAATTATCTAGTCAATTGGCTATGTTACTATGTACTTTATTAATTCCAGCTCCCCTATCTTAATTTCCAGTCCATCTCCTCTTTTCAAAGGTTTGGACTATTTGTGTGTTCAAGAACTCAATTGGCTCTTTCACGGATATCTCAAGCATACATTCTACATTCAAAATTGAGCACATCACTTCCTTCCCCTCTACACTTCTCCCTCAATGTTCCCAATCTCAGTGAGCTTCAACCTGGCCTCCCAGCTGCCCAAATCTGATTTCTGGGGCTGACCCTTGGCTCCTTCTCATCCCTCACTCCCCATTCCAGAAACCACCCAGACTTGTCAATTTCATCACCAGATAAACTAGTCCCTGCCTTTCTTCTCCATTGCCTTCACGATAGGCCATGCCATCATCATCTTTGCAGCTGCTTTCTAATTTGCCTCCCCGCTTCCAACTTGGCCCTTCTCCAGTTTATTTTCCACACTGTAGTCCAAGTGATCTTTGTAAAATTCAAATCTGATCATGCCATCCCTTGCTTAAAACCAATTTATGATTTGCCACTGCCTTAAAGTAAAATCCAGTTAAGATAATTTATAAACTCCTTCATGTTTTTATACTCTACTTACCTTTCTAATCTGATTTCTCCCCTGCCAAACCAGCTTTGAACTCAACATTCCTATTATTTTGAATTATTTTCATTTCCTATAATATGATATTTATCACTTATAGAAATTTACATTTATGGTTGGTTCTACTTGGAATTCTCTAGACATCTTTTCCTCCCTTCCTTCTATGCTTACTGTTATGGATTGAATCATGCCCCACACAAAGACATGGTCAAGTTCTAAGTCCTGGTTCAGTGGATAAGAATATATTTCTAAGTTTTAAGACCTTTGAAGATCCTAACAAGATGAAGTCAAACTGAATCAAGATGGGCCTTAATCCAATATAATCAGAGTATTTATTAACAAAAAAAAATTTGGACACAGTAGTAGGAACAATAGGAGACAGATCTCCACGTGATGGTGTTAAAGATTGTGGTGTAAATTGCTGACAAACCACCATGAGAATGATACAAACATGGTAGAAATCATGATCTTGCTGACACCTTGTCTCAGCCAAAACCAAGACAATAGATTCCTGTTGTGTAAGGCAACCAGTCTGGGGTATTTGTTATAGAAGTCCTAGCAAACTAAGACACTTGCTTTCAACTAATTCCTACTTCTCTTTCATATGTTTTTTTTAGATATTAGTTCTTAGATGCATTATTTAGGCCCTCATAAGAGCCCCTTCTTTGTTCTTTCTTAATTTCTCTATCACAGCAACTCTTACATTATATTTAAATGATTCTCACAGCATTTTCTCTTTCTTGCTACCCCTGGAAGATCTATAGTGTTAGAATTTTAAATGCAACTCTGAAACTGCAAGCATGCTACATACTTAAGTTTCAGTCTCACAGAGAAGTAAAATGTAGGATGTGCACCTAGTGGTGTCTAGGCATTAATTAAGCTATACATAATCACTACTGTTTGTGATCTTTTATCTATTGCTGTAAACTTAGAGGCAGCATGCACCATGTAGCTGAAAGAACATAATCCTAAAGGAAGTAATAAATAGCTGAGATAAGAAAATAATGAAGTTTGCCAGACTTCTGCTAAATGTTATGAGCTACACAAGATGATTGACTTTCTTTGTCTCTGGCATGTATAAAAGCCACAAGAAAGATCAATATGTGGAGGCAGATTCGGGGATTTACCCATGTCCTCTGTTGGCATAATTAAAACCTCCTTTCCTTCATAGCTATTCTCAGTGTGTCTGTGCATTAAGCCACATTGAGCAATGAACCCAGATTTGGGGTAGTCTCATCTGCAGATCCTCGTCTCACTAATTAAATTACTGTCACTGAGTTTCTTAACTGGCCTTTGGAGCAAGATCCCTGTCTCTGAGTTTTAAAAGCACCACTCATTGCAATTCTTGTTTATGTCTCCATATTCTACATTAAATTGTAAGCCCCATGAGGGCAGTGACTGTGTTTTAGTTTCCTACCCTACTCAAAGCAAATACCATGTAATGGGTTGGGTTAAGCAATGAGAATTTATTCACTCATGGTTTTAAGGCTGGGAAAATGTCAAAATTGAGGCATTGTGAAGGCCAAGCTCTCTTCTCAAAGGCTGACTACCGGTGATCATTGGTTCAACTGCTGGTCTCTCCCTTCTCTTCCAGGTGTCATTGATTTCAGCTTCTTGTTTCCATGGCTTTCTCTCTCTGTCTGAATTTCATTCTTTTATAAAAGTCTCCAGTAAAAGGATTAAGACCCATCCTTTTTGAGATGGATCACACCTTAACTGAAATAGTCTCTTCGAAAGGTCCTGCTTGCAAGGTGTCATGCTCAGGTTCATGGGTCAACTTGGCCAAGTGGCAGTGCCTGGTTATCTGGTCAGGCAAGCACTGGCCTGTCTGTTGCTGTGAGGACATTTCATGGACTTAAATCATGACAACATTGGCTGCATCTACAGCCAAGGGGAGTGTCTTTTGCAATGAGTGACACTTAATCTAATCACCAGAAGACTTTTAAGGAGGATTCAGAAGAGACAATCACTCTTCCTGTTTCAGCCAGCCAGCTTCTCCTGAGAATTCATTGAGGACCCTCATTGGAGCTGCCAGCTCATGGCTTGCCCTACAGACCTTGGACTCTACATCTCCACAGTTACATGAGACACTGTTACAAATTTATATTTACAGATATCTCCTGCTGATTCTGTTTCTTTAGAGAACCTTAGCTAATATAGAAGGGCTCACACTCACAGGAACAGATTAACTTTAAGAACATGCTTTTCTGCACTACACATAATTTCAAACCACCACACTGTTTATAAATGTCATTTACTGCCATATTCCCGGTACCTGTCACAGTACTGTGTGCATAATGGGCATTCAACATATGGATGATGGACTAATTGAAAGGACACCTGTCATCAGTGCATGAAGTGTTAGGAACACTCCAAAAGGAAGCAATATAATCCCAGAGAGGCCAGATTGTGTCAAACTAAAGAATTACTGCTTTTGTTCCAGGAGTGTGACCCAAATTTATTAGATCTGTGTTTAAGAACAATGAAGCCTTAGGAACCATCAAAAGCTCCAAAAGCCTTAAAATGTGCATATAGCAATTCTAATTCTGGAAAGTAATACTCTTGAAATAGTTCAGAATTAGTATCAGGATTTAATTATATAGCATTTTTATAATGGTGAAAGATGGTGACCATCTTAAATGATCAGTAAATTGAGATTGATTTATTAACTTAAGATATATTTATGTAATGAACTATAAGACAAGCATTAAAGA